>AWOL01S0077512.1:0-17932 GCA_000715115.1 Nicotiana otophora | reverse complement strand
ATAATTCCTCATATGGAGCCATCTGAATGCTCGACTGGTAGCTATTATTATAAGAAAACTCCGCAAGTAGCAAGAAATGATCCCAAGAACCTCCAAAGTCTATAACACAAGCATAGAGCATATCTTCCAATATCTGAATAGTGCGCTCTGACTATCCGTTTGTCTATGGATGAAATGTTGTACTCAACTCCACCCGCGTGCCTAACTCACACTGTACAGCCCTCTAGAAATGTGAGGTAAACTGCATACCTCGATCTGAAATAATAGACACGGGCACACCGTGAAGGCGGACAATCTCACGAATGTAAATTTCAGCTAACCTCTCTGAAGAATAGGTAACTGCCACCGGAATGAAATGTGCTGACTTGGTCAACCTGTCCACAATGACCCAAACTGCGTCAAATTTTCTCGACGTCCGTGGGAGCCCAACAACAAAATCCATAGTGATACGCTCACACTTCCACTCATGAATTTCTAACTTTTGAAGCAAACCACCAGGTCTCTGATGCTCATNCGTACTTAACTTGCTGATAATTCAGACACCGAGCTACATATGCAACTATATCCTTTTTCATTCTCCTCCAACAATAATGTTGTCGCAATTCTTGATACATTTTGGCGGTACCTGGATGAATAGAATACCTGGAATTGTGTGCTTCTTCAAGAATTAATTCATGAAGCCCATCCACATTAGGCACACAAATACGACCTTGCATTCGCAAAACCCCACCTCCCCCCACAACAACCTGTTTGGCATCACCGTGATGCACCGTGTCCTTAAGGAAGAGTAAGTGAGGATCATCATACTGCCTCTCTCTGATGCGCTCATATAAGGAAGACCGAGCGACTGTGCAAGCTAGAACCCGACTGGGTTCTGAAACATCTAACCTCACGAACTGATTAGCCAAAGTCTGAACACCTGCAGCTAATGGCCTCTCACCAACCGGAATATATGCAAGACTGCCCAGACTCACAGCCTTTCTACTCAAAGCATCGGACACCACATTGGATTTTCTGGGGTGATACAAAATGGTGATATCATAGTCTTTCAACAACTCCAACCATCTTCTCTGCCTCAAATTAAGATCTTTTTGTTTGAACAGATACTGAAGGCTACGATGATCAGTAAATGCCTCACACGAGACACCGTAGAGGTAATGCCCCCAAATCGTCAGCACATGAACAATGGCTACCAATTCTAAGTCATGAACAGGATAATTCTTCTCGTGAACTTTCAACTACCGTGACGCATATGCAATTACCTTTCCATCTTGCATTAATACTGCACCAAGCCAAATGTGAGATGCGTCACAATATACCATATATGATCCTGAACCTATGGGTAATACCAACATTGGCGCCGTAGTCAAAGCGGTCTTGAGCTTCTGAAAGCTCATGTCACACTCGTCTGACCATCTGAATGGGACACCTTTCTGGGTCAATCTGGTCAATGGGCTTGCTATAGATGAAAATCCTTCCACAAATCGACGATAATAACCTGCTAGACCTAGGAAACTCTGGATCTCTGTAACTGAAGTAGGTCTAGGCCAATTCTGAATAGAGTCAATCTTCTTAGGATCCACCTTTATGCCTTCTACAGATACAACATGCCCTAAAAAGGCAACTGAGTCTAACCAAAACTCACATTTTGAAAACTTGGCATATAACTGATTATTCTTCAAGGTGTGAAGCACACTTCGAATATGTTGCTCATGTTCCTCTCGACTGCTGGAGTAAATCAAGATATCATCAATAAATACAACCACAAAAGAATCCAAATAAGGCTTGAACACCCGATTCATCAAATCCATAAATGTTGCTGGGGCATTTGTCAACCCAAATGACATCACTTGTAATTTGTAATGCCCATATCGAGTTTAAAAGGCTGTTTTAGGGACATCAGATGCCCTAATCTTCAACTGATGGTAACCAAACTTCAAATCGAACTTCGTAATTACCTTGGCACCCTGAAGATGATCAAATAAGTCCTCAATTCTTGGCAGCGGATATTAATTTTTGATAATGGCCTTGTTCAACTGCCGATAGTCTATGCACATCAGCATAGAGCCATCTTTCTTATTTACAAATAATACTGGTGCACCGTAGGGTGAGATACTAGGCCTAATGTATCCCTGGTCAAGACAGTCTTGTAACTGCTCTTTCAATGCTTTCAACTCTGGCGGGGCCATACGGTATGGTGGAATAGAAATGGGATGAGTGCCTGGAGCCAAATTAATATAGAAGTCAATATCTCTGTCGGGTGGCATCCCCAGCAGATCTACAAGAAATTCTTCTGAAAATTCACGAACAACTCGTACTGAGTCCATAGAAGGGACATCCGCACTGGGATCGTGAATATAAGCCAAATAGGCTAGACACCCTTTCTCTACCATGCATCGAGCTTTCATATTAGAAATAACCCTGCTGGCAGAATGGCCAGGAGTTCCTTTCCACTCTAACCGAGGTAACCCCAGCATAGCTAGGGTCACTGTCTTGGCATGAAAATCCAATATAGCATGATAAGGAGACAACCAATCCATACCCAAGATGACATCAAAATCTACCATATCAAGAAATAGAAGATCCATACTAGTCTCAAGATTACCAATAGTAACCACACATGAACGATAGACATGATCTACTGCAACAAAGTCTCCCACCGGTGTAGATACACACACAAAAGCACTCAGAGAATCACAAGGCACAACCAAATATGAAGCAAAATAGGAGGACACATAGGAATAAGTAGATCCTGGATCAAATAGAACTGATGCATCTCTATGGCAAACTAGAATAATACCTATGATCACAGTATCAGAAGACTCGACCTCAGGCCTAGGTGGAAAAGCATAAAATCGGGGCTGGGCCCCACCACTCTGAATTGTATCTCTAGGACAGCCTCTAACTGGATGGCCTCCACCTCTAACAGTCTGACCTCTACCTCTAATGGCCTGACCTCCACCTTTAATGGCCTGACCTCCCCCTCTAGCTGCCTGACCCCTGCCTCTAGCTGGCTGAACAGGCGGTGAAGCAACCGGTGCCGGTATGATGGCACGAGAATCTTGCCGAGACCTGTTACTCGCCAATCGAGGGAAATACCTCCTGATGTGGCCAATGTTTCCACACTCATAACACCCATCCTGATGCCGTGGCTGCTGAAGCTGAAGCTGACCCAAATGGGCCGGATAACTACTGTAGTAACTCTGGAGTGGTAGTGCACAGATAGGAGCTGAGTGTGCACTGAATACTGGCTGCCCAGAGTAAGGCATAATAGAACTGTGACTCCCTAAAGCACCGGGAGATGCATGAAGTGCTGAATGAAACGGTCTGGGAGGATAACCCCTTCCAAAATTACCCCTGCCTCCAGACGAGGCACCACTGAAACCACCAAACTGACGAGGCCTCTTATCAGACTTCTGCCCTCTCTCTTGTGCAAGAACCATCTCGATCCTCCTACCGACATTAGCAGCCGCCTGAAATGAAATCTCACTTCAGGTTTCCTTGGCCATTTGAAGTCTGATAGGGTGAGTGAGTCCCTCAATAAACCTCCTCACTCTCTCTCTCCCTCCGTAGGTAGTAAAAGTAGAGCATGATGGGCCAAATCAACAAAATGGGATTAATACAGAGTAACAGTCATACTGCCCTGCTGTAGAAGCTCAAATTGCTTGCGGAATCCTCTCTCAGTGTGATAGGGAGGAACTTCTCCAGAAATAGCTGAAAGAACTGCTCCCAAGTAAGTACAGGTGATCCGACTGGTTGGGTCAATGTATAATCTCTCCACTACCTCTTGGGGTAACCCGTCTTATGAAATACAGAAAAATCGACCCCATTGGTCTCAACTATACCCATGTTCCGCAGCACCTCATAGGAGTATTCAAGATAATACTATGGGTCCTCAGAAGGTGTACCACTGAACTGAACTGGAAAGAGCTTGGTAAACTTATCCAGTTTCAATATGGCCTCAAAAGAGATGGCGGGCCTATCACCGATCTGTGTCGCAACAACTGGATGAACTACCCCAACTGGTGGGGCTGCTGGAGCTTGATTCTGGGGAGCCATCTGCTCCGGAGCGGGAGTAGTGGGAGTTTGTGCTCCTCCCCCAGCCTGTGAGATGGCTGGTGCCACTGGAAATATACCATTCTAGGCCACGCCCTCCATAAGACTTACCAAACGGACTAGAGCGTCCTGAAGTACTGGAGTGGCTATGAATCCTTTCGGGACCTGAACTAGTCCAACTGGTACATTATGAACTGGAACCTCCTCCTGAAGGTCCACCTGAGGTTCTACAATAGGTGCAGTTGCTCGAGCTTTGGACTAAGCTCTACCACGGCCTCTAGCACGACCTTGGCCTCGACCTCTACCCCTGGCCATAGTTGCCACCTGGGGTTCTAGTCCCTGTCCATCGGTAGAGTTATTACGTGTTCTCACCATCTGCGAGATAATAACAGTAGAATGGTTCAATTAGCGATGATAGAATAAAATCACACGACAGAATAAGAAAGAAGTCATATTGTTCCTAAACTTCATAGCCTCTGAGAGATAAGTACAGACGTCTCCGTACCGATCCTTCAGACTCTACTAATCTTGCTCGTGACTCGTGAGACCTATGTAACCTAGGTCTCTGATACCAACTGTCACAACCCAAATTCCCACCTTCGGACCGTGATAGCGACTAACATTTCACTTGCTAGGCAAGCCAGCGTTAGAATAATATTAACCAATGTTTAAACAATTTTTAAATTATTAATAATTAAGGAAACAAATGCGGAAGCAAAGTTTGAAATATAGTGAATAATCCATAAAAATAACGGTGTCTAAATACCATCCCAGAATTGGTGTCACAAGTGCACGAGCTTCTAGAATAATTACAAATAAAGGTCTGAATAGAATAAAGTTGTCTAGAAATAAACACACAACTAACGTAAAATAGATGGGTACTTGAGAACTGCAGATGCCATGCAGTTATACCTCAAGTCTCCTCTAGTAACTGAAGTCTGAGCAAGTCTATGGTACGCCGTTGAGACCAACTCCGAAATCTGCACAAGAAGTGCAGAGTTAGTATCAGTACAACCGACCCCATGTACTGGTAAGTACTGAGCCTAACATCGACGAAGTAGTGGCGAGGCTAAGGCGATTCACTTACATTAACCTGTACGCAATATTAGTAACAACAGCAATAATAGAAATAAATTAGGTAACTCATTTATAATGATTGAAGCCAACCCAGCAGTCACAATACATTATTATTTCAACCAATTCTGTTGCAGCGTGCAACCCGCTCTCACAATATATTCACATTCAATTCTGTTGCAGCGTGCAACCCGCTATCACAATATATTCACTTTAATCAAGTCTGTCGCGCCGTGCAACCCGATCCTCCAATACATTCATTTTAATCAAGTCTGTTGCGGCGTGCAACCCGATCCCCCAATACATATATATGTATGTCGACTTTTAAATAAGTCTGTTGTGGCGTGCAACCCGATCCTCCAATATAGACTTTTAATAAGTCTGTTGTGGCGTGCAACCCAATCCTCCAATATGGACTTTTAATAAGTTTGTTGCGGCGTGCAATCCGATCCTCCAATATATTCATTATCATCAATCCTGTTGCGGCGTGCAACCCGATCCTCCAATATATTCATTATTATCAATCTTGTTGCGGCGTGCAATCCTCTCCTCCAACATGTTTATTTACCAATTCTTATAGAAGAATTTCCCCACTAAATGCAATAATTAATATAAAATTATAAGACAACAAGCATACAATAATTATGATTTAATTACGAAACAACAAAGGCAAATAGCAAATTATTATAGAAATCAGAGAGAAAATATGCAGTTCAATATTTAATATGCTAAATGTCAAATAATAATTAAGTCACATATTTCAAATAGCATGTAACAATTAATACAGGAATTCAAGAATTAATATTTGACAAAGAATAGGAGAGAAATAATTATTATAATAATAAATTCATGATTTAAAATAATTTATGATTTTTCAAGTAAGCAGGCAAACAATTAATTTGACGACGTATGGACACCCGTCACGTCGCCTATACGTCGTTCACATGCAATTCACATAACAATTAATTTAAGAGTTCTATTCCCTCAAGTCAAGGTTAACCACGACACTTACCTCGCTTTGTAAATTCCAATCAATTATTCAACCACAACTTTTCCTTTTAAATTTACCTTCAAAAGCTTCAAATCTATTCACAAATAATTCAATATATTCAATACTAATCATTGGAATTAATTCCATATGAATTTATAATTTTTCTGAATAAAAATTTGAAATTCATTTAAATATTCGACAGTAGGACCCATATCTCAAATCATAGAAAAACTTACGAAATCCGAACACCTGTTCCGATACGAGTTCAACCATACAAAAATTGTCCAATTCCGATATCAAATGGACCTTCAAATCTAAATTTCTCGTTTTTGGATGATTTTAGAAAACTCTGATTTTTCTTCCATAAATTCACGGATTTATGATATAAATGAGTATGGAGTCACGCAATATAATCAATATAGGGTAAGGAACACTTACCCCAATATTTCCCGTGAAAATCGCCCAAACATTCGCCTTAACCGAGCTCAAAATGAGTAAAAATGTCGGACTCTTCGATATATACGCTGCCCAAGCATTTTCGCACCTGCAGTGCCTGGGATCGTACATGCGAGCTCGCATCTGCGAGAAAAGTCTCGCATCTACGTAAAATGGGCTACCAGCGTATGTCCACATCTGCATAATTGGTGCGCATCTGCGATCGAAGGCTTGCTTCTGCGAGCTCGCACCTGCGGTAAAAATTCCGCAGGTGCGATTACAACAGAAGGCAAAAATTCAGATTTTCCTTAAGTTCAATTCTTGATCCGATTTCAATCTGTATCACTCTCGGGGTACCCGGGACCTTGTAAGAATATATCAACAAGTCCAATAACATAATACGGACTTACTAGGGGTCAAACAACGCCGAAATTATAATTCACACCCCGATTCAAACTTTGAGTTTTAAACTTGTTAATTTGCAAATCTCGTGCCAAAACATATTAAATGAATCCGGAATGACATCAAATTTGGCACACAAGTCATAAATAACATAACGGAGCTGTTCAAATTTCCATAATCGGATTTTGACTCCGATATCAAAAAGTCAACCCCGTGGTCAAACTTGAAAATCTTTAGCCTTCAATTGCTAGTTCTGTTAAATGGTCATAACTTGAGCTAGGAACCTCCAAATTAAATTCTGGGCATACGCCCAAGTTCCTAATCAGGATACGGTGCTACCGGAACTAACAAAACACTGATCCGGGTCCATTTGCTAAAAATGTTGATCAAAGTCAACTCAATTGAGTTTTAAAGCTATATTTCACATTTTAATCAATTTTTCACATGAAAACTTTCCGAACAATTTTACGTACTGCGCACGTAAGTCGAGGAATGATAAATGGTGCTTTTCGAGGTCTTAGAACACATAATTACTTATTAAATTTAAAGAAGATATTTTGGGTCATCACAAGGTCCAAGAGGATTTCTGCAGTAAAGGTCTACTGGAGGGTCCAACCAGTCGAGGAAGCGACTTGGGAGGCCGAGGGAAACATGCGGAGAACATATCCACACTTATTTAGCACTTCAGGTATAATTCTAAACCCGTTCGAGGACGAACATTTGTTTTAGAGTTGGAGAATGTAATGACCCAAAATGTCATCTTTAAATTTAATAATTAATTATGTATTTTAAGACCTCGAAAAGTACTATTTATCATTCCTCGACTTGCGTGTCCTATCCATAAAATTTTCTAGAAAATATTTATGTGAAAAATGGAATAAAATGTGAAGTAGAGCTTTAAAACTCAACTGAGTTGACTTTGGTCAACATTTTGAGCAAACAGACTCGGATCAGTGTTGAGACAGTTCTAGTAGGTCCGTATTGTGATTTGGGACTTGGGCGTATGCCCGGAATCAAATTCCGAGGTTCCTAGCCTTAAACGTTTAAGTTTAAATAATGATCGGATGTCAAAATATGGGCAAACGACCCTAGAATAGAATTTTGATGATTCCAACAGCTCCGTATGGTAATTTTGGACTTAGGAGCATGTTCGGAATTTTATTTGGAAGTCGGTAGTTAAATTAGGCTTGAAATGGCTAAAAATAAGAATTTAAGTTTGGAAGTTTGACCGGGGACTTGACTTTTTGATACCGGAGTCAGAATCTAGTTCAGAAAATTTTCATAGCTCCGTTATGTTATTTATGACTTGTGTGCAAAATTTGAGGTCAATCAGAGTTGATTTGATAGGTTTCGACATCGAATGTAGAAGTTGGCAATTTTAAGTTTCACTAAGCTTGAATGGGAGCATGATTCGGGATTTTAGCGTTATTTTATGTTATTTGAGGTTTTAAATAAGTTTGTATGATGTTTTAGGACTTGTTGGTATATTTGGTTGAGGTCCCGAGGGCCTCGGGTGAGTTTCAGAAGGTTAACAGATCAAAAGTTGGACTTAAAAAGCTGCTGCAATTTTTCCTCTTCTGTTGGACATTCTGGGCTGTGATCGAGACCAAGTATCGAGCCCAGATATCGAGCCTAGGAATCGAGCCCAGTGTTGATGAGGCCCAGGCTCAAGCTTCTGTATCGAAGCCATGATCGAAGGTCCAGCTCGAGGGCCATGATCGAAGGTCCAGCTCGAGGGCCATGATCGAAGGTCCAGCTTGAGGGTCACAATCGAAGGCTCAGGCTCGATGCCATGATTGAGGCTATGATCGAAGGACCAGGCTCGATGCCATAATCGAGGCCATGACCGAGGTCTAGACTCGAGCATGTGATCGAAGCCACGATCGAGGTCTAGGCTCTAGGGCCATGATCGAAGCCACGTTCGAGGCCTCGTTCGAGGCCCATTTCCGAAGGCTGTCTGGGCAGTTTTATCAAATGTGGGCATTCGTCCCATTCGCCATTTTTAACATATTGCAGCTTGCGTAGAGGCAGTATTTGATANCAGGCTCGAGCTTGTGTATCGAAGCCATGATCGAAGGTCCAACTCGAGGGCCATGATCGAAAGCAAGGCTCGAGGGCCAGGATCGAGACCCAAGATCGAGGGTCACAATCGAAGGCTCAGGCTCGATGCCATGATTGAGGCTATGATCGAAGGACCAGGCTCGATGCCATAATCGAGGCCATGACCGAGGTCTAGACTCGAGCATGTGATCGAAGCCACGATCGAGGTCTAGGCTCTAGGGCCATGATCGAAGCCACGTTCGAGGCCTCGTTCGAGGCCCATTTCCGAAGGCTGTCTGGGCAGTTTTATCAAATGTGGGCATTCGTCCCATTCGCCATTTTTAACATATTGCAGCTTGCGTAGAGGCAGTATTTGATAGATTTTCAAGGAAAAAACATTGGGGTATGTGATTCTAACTTGGATTTGGTCTATAAACACGAATATATCATTGTTCTTATCATTTAATTAGTGTTTTGAGATTGAAATTTGGGAAACTTTTAGAAATTTCATAGAAATGAATTTTTGGGATTTTGGTATCGATTCAGAGTCGGATTTGAATGAAACTGGTATGATTGGACTCGTAATTGACTGGGTTGTCAGATTTCGTAACTTTTGCCGGATTCCGAGACGTGGGCCCCACAGACGAAATTTTAATTAATTTCGGAATTTGTATAAAAAATGTAGTATTTTCTTATAGAATTGATTCATATAATTTCTAGTGACTGTATCGAATTTGTTTTGGCTAGATTCGAGCCAGACAGAGTTGAATAATCGTGAAAAAGGCCTAGTAGTGTATTAAATTGGAGCAAGACGAGGTAAGTCTCTTGTCTAATCTTGTGAGTGGAAAATTACCTCATAGGTGATTAAAATTAAATAATTGCTGCTAATTGTGGGGGCTACGTACGCACGAGGTCATGAGAGTCCGTGTGTAGCTACTATTAATGCTAAAGTCCGGGTAGTTTAGGACTCAAAGCATGAATTACTTATGTAAATTATATTCTTTGTTTAATTAATATTATTTGATTTATATATATATATATGGTGAATTGTTAGATAAAAATATTAAAGGATGAAAATCTCATATACTTGATTTTTCTGTTTAAATTAATTAACGGTTAAGAGAAATTATTCTTCCTCCTGAATTTATCTTATAACAAATATACTCTCATTCTGGAGATACATAAGAAAATGTCCTCCTTTCTTGTTGAGCGGGCTGTACGCCTCGGCAGGATAGATGCATCTATGGATCATGCCGCACGTCCCTCGACAGTGTACACAAAACTCTGGATCGGGCCGTATGACCTTGACAGAAATCATGCTTGATAATAATAATAATTACACGATTTTTGGACAACTGAATTGTAGCTTGTAAAGCTATTTGATAAATTAGAATTTTTATTGAAATTGAAGGATTTAATTAAGAGATTGGAAATTGTTGCATTTTAAGGATTTTTATTATTTCTACTAATTGAATAAATTATTGTTAAGTCTGTGAATCATGCTGATTTGAATAATTATAATTTATTCCATTTATTATTGTTGACCCTTAGTGAGTGTCAAAGTCGGCCATCTCGTCTCTACCACTTCGAGATTAGGCTTGATACTTACTGCGTACACGTTGTTTACGTATACATACTATACTTGCTGCACTTATTTTGTGAAGGATCTAACACAGATACTAGTGGAGGACCTATCATCGCACATCCTCGTTATCCAGGGGCGTAGTGGTGAGCTGCCTTTCTGAGCCGTCCTGTAGCTACCAGTGCCTCTTCTTGTATTTGTAATTCTCTCTATTTTCATTTGAGACAATATTTGGAGTTCTGTATAATCTACTAGAATGCTCATACACTTGTGACACCAGGTTTTGGCACACACATTGGTAGAATTTGGTGTCTTATTATTTTTCTTGAATTTAAATCATATCGATATATGTTTAATTTATTAGTTGGCTTGCCTAGCTGTAGGGTTGGGCGCCATCACGACCTAGAGGTGAAATTGAGTCGTGACACAAACTACATGGTTATAATTATTTGCCTGGTACAAAAGTTATATGTATCTGTTATAGGATTTATTATAAGCCTTTGTATACTTTAAATCCTATGTGCAAAATAATGGATTTCGAAAATGAAACTATTTTAATAGAAACTATTTTTGGTAGATCTAAAGTTACTACCAGAAGACCTATTAAATGAGACGAAATTAATTTTCACACATAATGGTTCATATAGGAAGCAATAGCTCCTTAAAACACTGGTAGTTCAAAGGTTACATAAATCTAGCAAACTTCAGATGGAACTACTAAGATCAGGTTCAATGAACTCGCTCAAATTAATAACATGAGTTTATCATCCAGATTAACTAGATCCAACTCATCTTATATTTCTCAAATTAATTATATAGTAAATTTTCCTTCTAGAGCATCTACCTCACAAATTAGAGATAATAATAGAATTGATCATATTAAAATCAGTCAGGATAATATTGTTAAGGTTGACTTAGACCCTGACCCAACTGCATCCGCAATGGATTTTTCAAATGGTCTTAATGGATAAAAACCAAATAGATTTTAGTCCGGGATCACTGGCAAGAAAAATAATTTGTGAAGAATTTAAAAAGCCCAGATGGGAACTTTTCAGAAATTGGTTTTTTGATAACTTTAATGAAGAGTTAAAAACTTTCTTCCGAAATAATTTTTATAATGACCTTAGCAAGTATAATAAAATCATTGCTTTTGTTCCTTGGTTTATGTCAAAATATGTTCATAACTATATTTCCGTGTTAGAAAGAGATTATAAACTCACCAGTGGAGAAATTACAAAATCAGTTTTTTCACCACAACAATCTTTTCAAATTGGTGAAAAAGATAAAGTAGTATACTTTAATACTTTTTCAAAATTGTTTGAAAATGATACTGCTGTTATAACTGCTAAGAATCTGAATACTATGCTCACACAGAATAATTACACTAATATTTATGTTAGTATTCTGGGTGAACAAATTATTTTTATTCATGAAAGATTGGACAAACTTATGACGGAAGTCCATAAAATATCTGAGAAGAATAATAAGGGTAAAGAGCTAATAGCTACCACTAGTATTCAACCCCCTCCTGAAATCAAGGATTTTAACATCAATAATGTTGAAATCCTTGAACAACTTCTTAATAAAAAGTTTGAAGAATTTAGAGTGAGTCCTCTAAATTTAGAGCAATCATCTAATAAAAATGAGAGACTAGTCTCGGATGATGTCACGGCCCAAAATCCATTAAAGGTCCTGATGGCGTCGGACACCGCTGTCAGGCAAGCCAACAAGTGCATGAGAATTTACTAGGGAATTAAAATTTAAAATACAGCATCTATCCAGAATATAAATTAGACAGGAAAATATAATATCTCTGAAGGAGACTCTGTTGGCTGCGGATTGTAATATAGAATGCAGCCCACCTAAGTCTCCACATTCGTAACCACACCTCTGCGCCCACAAGGTCGCTAGACATATATGTACCTGCACAATAAAATGTGCAGCAAGTGCAGCATGAGTACGAAAAACAACGTGTACCCAGAAGTATCAAGCCTAATCTCGAAGAGGTAGAGACCAGATGGCCGACTCTGATACTCACTAAGAGTGAATAATAATAAATGAAATAAAAATAGCAATATCTAGATCAACATGATTTATAGAATTTACAATGATTTTCTTTAACCAGCAGAAATAATTAAATTCCTTCAATTCCAATAAATTTCCAATTTATCAATTAGCCTCATTTACAGAAATAACAATAATTTCCTTAACAATCAGATATAAATAAATTCTTTAAATTCCAATAATTTCCAAATTCCAATTAGCTTCACAAGCTGAAATAAACTATCAAAGTATCGTGTAATTATTATTATTAAGCACGATTTCTGTCGAGGTCATTCGGCCCAATCCAGAGTGTTGTGTACACTGCCGAGGGACGTGCGGTACGATCCATAGATGCATCTATCATGCTGAGGCATTCGCCCCGCTCCACAAGAAAGGAGGACATTTTCTTATGTACCTCCGGAATGAGAGTATATTTATTATAAGATAAATTCAGGAGGAAGAATAATTTCTCTTAACAATTAATTAATTTAAACAGAAATTCAAGCATGTGAGATTTCCATCCTTTAGTATTTTTATCTAACAATTCACAACATATATATAAATATATCAAATAATTTAATTAAATAAAAAGTACCATTTACACAAGTAATTCATNCGAGGCGTTCGGCCCGCTCCACAAGAAAGGAGGACATTTTCTTATGTACCTCCGGAATGAGAGTATATTTATTATAAGATAAATTCAGGAGGAAGAATAATTTCTCTTAACAATTAATTAATTTAAACAGAAATTCAAGCATGTGAGATTTCCATCCTTTAGTATTTTTATCTAACAATTCACAACATATATATAAATATATCAAATAATTTAATTAAATAAAAAGTACCATTTACACAAGTAATTCATGCTTTTGAGTCCTAAACTACCCGGACTTTAGCATTAATAGTAGCTACGCACGGACTCTCGTCACCTCGTGCGTACGTAGCCCCACACAATTAGCAACAATTATTTAATTTAATCACCTATGGGATAATTTCTCCCTCAAAAGATTAGACAAGACACTTACCTCGTCTTGCTCTAATTTAATCCATTAGTAGGCCTTTTCCTCGATTATCCAACTTCAATTGGCTCGAATCTAACCAAAATAATTTGATACAATCACTAAATTTATAGGAATCAATTCTATAAGGAAATAATACATTTTCAATAAAAATTCCAAAATTAATTAAATATTCGTCAGTGGGATCCACGTCTCAGAATCCGGCAAAAGTTATGAAATCCGACAACCCATTCAAGTACGAGTCCAACCATTCCAGTTTCACTCAAATCCGACTCCGAATCGATACTGAAGTCTCAAAAATTTGTTTCTATGAGATTTCTAAAAATTTTCCAAATTTAAATATCAAAACACTAATTTATGGTGAAAACAATGATATACTTGTATATGTAGACCAAATCTGAGTTAGAATCACTTATCCCAATATTTTTCCCTTGAAAATCTATCAAAAGTCGTTTCTGCTCAAGCTCAAGTTCGTCAAAAATGGTAAATGGGACGAATGGCCTCTTTTATAAACTGCCTAGGCAGCCTTCGGAATTGGACGTCGATCGTGGCCCTCGAGCCTGGGACTCAGTCATGGCCTCGAGCTTGGAACTCGGTCATGGCCTTGATCATGGCATCGAGCCTGGAACTTCGATCGTGACCCTCGATCTTGGGTCTTGATCCTGGGCCTCGAGCCTTGCCTTCGATCATGGCCCTCGAGCTAGACCTTCGATCATAGATTCGATACTGAGCCTCCTCCCTGGCTTCTACTCAGGCCGTCGACCCTGGGCTAGATATTTGGGCTCGATCATAGCCCAGAATATCCAGCAGAAGAAAAATTACAGCAGCTTTTTATGTCCAACATTTGATCCGTTAACCATACGAAACTCACCTGAGGCCCTCGGGACCTCAACCAAATATACCAACAAGTCCTAAAATATCATATGAACTTATTTGAAACCTCAAATCACCAAAAGGATGCTAAAACCACGAATTATGCTCCAATTCAAGCTTAATGAAACTTAGAATTTCCAACTTCTACCTTCGATGTCGAAACCTATCAAATCAACTCCGATTGACTTCAAATTTTGCACACAAGTCATAAATGACATAACGGAGCTATGAAAATTTTCAGAACTGGATTCCGACTCCGATATCAAAAAGTCAACTGCCCGGTCAAACTTCCAAACTTAAATTTCTATTTTAGCCATTTAAAACATAATTTAACTACGGACTTCCAAATAAAATTTCGAACACGCTCCTAAGTCCAAAATCATCTTACGGAGCTGTTGGAATTGTTAGAATTCTATTCCGAGGTCATTTTCTCAAAACTTGGCCTTTTTAAGCCAACTTAAGTAACTAAGCGTTCTGATTTCAACCCAAACACTTCCAAATCCCGAACCAACCATCCTCTCAAGTCATAATTGCTATTTTTATTTCATTTATTATTATTGACTCTTAGTGAGTGTCAGAGTCGGCCATCTCATCTCTACCTCTTCGAGATTAGGCTTGATACTTATTAGGTACAAGTTATTTTTCGTACTCATGCTGCACTTTTTGCACATTTTATTATGCAGGTACATATATGTCTAGCGACCTTATGGGCGCAGAGGTGTGGTTACAAATGTGGGGACTTAGGTGAGCTTTATTCTATATTACAATCCGCAGCCAACAGTGTCTCCTTCAGAGATATTATTTTCCTTTAACGACCCAGCCGCTCGTTTTAACTGTTAGAACCACGTTCCCTTAAATAAACTTCTCGTGTGTGTTTTTAATGATTTATGACTCGCGGGGATGGTTGGTTCGGGATTTGAAAGTGTTCGGTTTGAAATCGGAACACTTGGTTCCTTAAGTTAGCCTTAAAAGGTAAAGTTTGACTTCAGTCAACATTTTGAGAAAACTACATTGGAATCGGGATTTGATGGTTCTAATAGGTTCATATAATAATTTCGGACTTGGGTGTATGTTTGAATCGGGTTTTGGATAAACCGGGAGCGTTTTGGCGCTTGATAGTGAAAATCAACTATTTGAAGGTTTAAAATTCTTTAAATTTGGTTTGGAGTAGGCTTTTGAGTAATTGAAGTCCGTTTGGAATTCTGAGTTTGGGAATAGTTCCGTATAGTGATTTAAGACTTGCACACAAATTTTCGTGTCATTCCGAGTAGTTTAAGTATATTTCGGCGCATTGGAAGTAAATTGAAGAACTTGAAATTCTTAAGCTTGAATCAATTTGGTTTAGGTATGATTCTTAGATTTGATATTGTTTTATGCGTTCCGAGAGTTCGAGTGAGTCCGTTTTATGATTTCAAACCTATTGGTATGTTCGGGCGGGGCCTCGGGTGTCCCGAGTGTTAACCGGACGAGGCTCGGACCAATTTTGGGAAATTGAGCAAGGACTGAAGCTCCAAACTACTGTCATAATCGCACATGCGCTTGGACAGCCGCAGGTGCGAGCCACCAATCGCAGGTGCGAACGAGCAAAGCCTGCCCAACCATCGCAGATGCAAAGCATTTGGCGCACTTGCGAACGCGCACGTGCAATGGCCTTGTGCGCAGAAGGGGAAAAATGCGCAGGTGCGAAGGGATGGGTGCACCTGCGCTTGTGCAGAAGCGAGCATTTCTTCCGCAGGTGCGGAACCAAGAAAAGAAGAAAAATGTGCACCTACGAGGAATTTCCACAGGTGCGAAAGCCGCATGTGCGGTACTCCTTCGCAGGTGCGAAAAACCTGTCTGGGCAGAACCTTCAAATGCACGAAAACTCAGTCCATTTCTTTCTATTTTTTTATCCATTGTTGGGCGATTTCAGAGCTCTTTGTGAGGAGTTTTCAACTATCAACTTGGAGGTAAGTTAATTCAACACCTTTTGAGTTAGATACATAGATTATGGGTAGAATATAACTAATAAATCTTAGAAATTAAGGATTTAGGTGAAAAACCTAGATTTTTATAAATATGAGATTTTGACCACGAAAATAGTTACGGAATTGGGTAGAAATTAGATATTCAAGTTCTTGAGATTATGGGTAACGTTTTCATCAGAATATTTTCAGAATCTGAGCACGTGGGCTCGAGGTGAATTTTAGGAATTTTACCATTTTGGATAGGGTAATTTATTTAATAGATGAATTTTGAATTATTGAACATATATTAATTATTTTATATAACTTTTGGATAGTTTCAAATTTTTCGGCATCGAATCGAGAATTTTACGCGACGCGATAATTGAAAAGTGGACTTTGAGACGAGGTAAGTCTCTTGTCTAATCTTGTGAGGGGAAAATTACCCCATAGGGATTAAATTAAATAATTATTGCTAATTGTGGGGGCTACGTTGTCATGACCCAATTTCCCCTCCATTTGGTATCGTGATGGCACCTAGTCTTAGGAACTAGGTAAGCCTAACATTTACTGAGTAACAACAATAACAAAAGCAATCTAACAGTCTCGATATAGAAATCTTTACAAAATTTACAATTTTCCAAAATCGGTAGTACAAGTCATAAGTTCTACAGAGTTTACTATCACTTCTAAATACAACTGTTCGGAAGTAAGTAAAAATAGTGTAAATACAAAATAAAAAGGTGACTCCGAAGCCTACGAACGCAGCGGCAGGTTTACCTTGAGTTTCCTCAGCAAGGATCCGCACAGCTACTAATGATCGATACCTGGATCTGCACAAAAATGTGCAGAAGAGTAGCATTTGCACACCATAGCGGCGCCCAGTAAGTATCAAGACTAACCTCGGTGAAGTAGTGACGAGGACTAGTCAAGACACCCATTAGTCTAATAAACTGAACGAGTAATAGTATAGGGATGACAGAACATGACATATATCTAAGGACCCCGCGATATGGCTAATGACATAACAACCAAAATAAGGAAGAAAAAACAGCAAGTAACAGTGGAACACCAGAATAAGACACCGAAGAATTAACAGAATCACAACCTAAATCAGAAAATCACAATACAGTAAAGGCAAGTAGTACTCAGCAACTGCAATAGTTTTCACATCAGGTCTCAGCCAACAAACGCCAATAAATTAGTCAAATTNTCATGTCTCAGCCAACAACCCCAATAAATTAGTCAAATTCTTCAAGTGTAAACTTTCACCCATAAGTTTTTAAATTGAGGTCTTTAGAATATAATCCTTTCCTATAAGAAATTTATTTTTTAAATATTCTTCCTTCAAATAAATATCTTTCAAATATAGTTCTTTCAAGATAAAAACCTTTCAAGTATAAACTTTTTCAATAATATCCTTCGAGTATAAGTCACCCTGTGACACCTAAGCATGGAAGATTAGCAGCTCCGA
>AWOL01S0077506.1:6938-45886 GCA_000715115.1 Nicotiana otophora | reverse complement strand
CGGAGCATTATGCGACCGCAGAACAAGTCTTTTTGGGTTGAACAATGAGCTGATGAGTAAAGGAAATTTTGGCAGAAAGATGCATCGCTGCGGTCAATTTTGCAGCCGCAAAATCACTCTTCGAGATGCATAATGGCCATAGAATGGGCAAAAGCTGGGCAGGTGTGGGTGCAAATCTGCGGTCGATTATGCGTACGCAGAAATATTTTGCGGGGCATTATGTGATCGCAGAACAAGTCGTTTTGGGTTGAACAATGAGCCGATAAGTAAAGGAAAGTTTTTGCAGAAAAATACATTTCTGCGGACCATTTTGCGGTATCAGAATCATTCTGCGGGCCGTATAATGGCCGCAAAACGGGCAGAAGCTGGGCAGGTGAGGGTGCAAATCCACGGTCGATTATTTGACATCAGAACTATTTTGTGGAGCATTATGCGACCGTAGAACAAGTCTTTTTTGATTGAACAATGAGCCGATGAGTAAAGGAAATTTTGTCATAAATATGCATTTTTGCGGTCTATTTTGCGGCCGCTAAATAACTCTTCGAGATGCATAATGGACGTAGAATGGGCAAAAGCTAGGCAGGTGTGGGTGCAAATCTGTGGTTGAGTATGCGACCGCAGAAATAATTTGCGCTGCATTATGCGATCGCAGAACAAGGCTTTTTGGGTTTAACAATGAGCCAATATGTGAAGGAACTTTTGGTATAAATTTGCATTTTTGCGGTCCATTTTGCGACCGAGGAATCTCTCTACGGGCTGCATACTAGCCGTAGAATGGGCAGAAGCTAAGCAGGTGTGGGTGCAAATGTGTTGTCGATTATGCGACCGTAGAACTATTTTGCGATGCAATATACGACTGCAGAACAAGTCTTTTAGGGTTGAACAATGAGCCGATGAGTAAAGGAAATTTTGGCAGAAACATGTATCGCTGCGGTCAATTTTGCGGCCGTATAATCACTCTGCAGGATGCATAATGGCCGTAGAATGGGCAGAAGCTGGGCAGGTATGGGTGCAAATCTGCGGTCGAGTATGCGACCGCAGAAATATTTTGCGGTGCATTATGTGATTGCAGAACAAGTCTTTTTGTGTTGAACAATGAGCCGATAAGTAAAGGAAATATTTTGCAGAAAGATACATTTCTGCGGACCATTTTGCGGTATCAGAATCATTCTGCTGGCCGTATAATTGCCGCAAAACGGGCAGAAGCTGGGCAGGTGAGGGTGCAAATCTACGGTCGATTATTTGACCACAAGACTATTTTGCGGAGCATTATGCGACCGTAGAACAAGTCTTTTTTGGTTGAACAATGAGCCGATGAGTAAAGGAAATTTTGGCATAAAGATGCATTTTTGCGGTCTATTTTGCGGCCGCTAAATAACTCTTCGAGATGCATAATGGCCCTAGAATGGGCAAAAGCTTGGCAGGTGTGGGTGCAAATCTGCGGTCGATTATGCGACCGCAGAAATATTTTGCGGGGCATTATGTGATCGTAGAACAAGTCTTTTTGGGTTGAACAATGAGCCGACAAGTAAAGGAAATTTTTTGCAGAAAGATATATTTCTGCGGACCATTTTGCGGTATCAGAATCTTTCTGCGAGCCGCATAATGACCGCAAAACGGGCAGAATCTGGCAGGTGAGGGTGCAAATCTGCGGTCGATTATGTGA
Organism: Nicotiana otophora; assembly: GCA_000715115.1. Classification (NCBI taxonomy): domain Eukaryota; kingdom Viridiplantae; phylum Streptophyta; class Magnoliopsida; order Solanales; family Solanaceae; genus Nicotiana; species Nicotiana otophora. Next base: position 44,220 of record AWOL01S0077506.1, on the reverse strand, counting down.
CCACAGAACTATTTTACAGAGCATTATGCGACCGTACAACAAGTCTTTTTGGGTTGAACAATGAGACGAAGAGTAAAGGAAATTTTGGCATAAATATGCATTTTTGCGGTCCATTTTACGGCCGCAAAATCACTCTTCGAGATTCATAATGGCCGTAGAATGGGCAAAAGCTGGACAGGTGTGGGTGCAAATCTGCGGTCGATTATGCGTACGCAAAAATATTTTGTGGGGCATTATGTGATCGCAGAACAAGTCTTTTTGGGTTGAACAATCATTCGATATGTAAAGGAAATTGTTTGCAGAAAGATATATTTCTGCGGACCATTTTGCGGCATCAGAATCATTCTGCGAGCCGCATAATGGCCGCAAAACGGGCAGATGCTGGGCAGGTAAGGGTGCAAATCTGCGTTCGATTATGTGACCACAAAACTATTTTACGGAGCATTATGCGACCGCAGAACAAGTCTTTTTGGGTTGAACAATGAGCTGATGAGTAAAGGAAATTTTGGCAGAAAGATGCATCGCTGCGGTCAATTTTGCAGCCGCAAAATCACTCTTCGAGATGCATAATGGCCATAGAATGGGCAAAAGCTGGGCAGGTGTGGGTGCAAATCTGCGGTCGATTATGCGTACGCAGAAATATTTTGCGGGGCATTATGTGATCGCAGAACAAGTCGTTTTGGGTTGAACAATGAGCCGATAAGTAAAGGAAAGTTTTTGCAGAAAAATACATTTCTGCGGACCATTTTGCGGTATCAGAATCATTCTGCGGGCCGTATAATGGCCGCAAAACGGGCAGAAGCTGGGCAGGTGAGGGTGCAAATCCACGGTCGATTATTTGACATCAGAACTATTTTGTGGAGCATTATGCGACCGTAGAACAAGTCTTTTTTGGTTGAACAATGAGCCGATGAGTAAAGGAAATTTTGGCATAAAGATGCATTTTTGCGGTCTATTTTGCGGCCGCTAAATAACTCTTCGAGATGCATAATGGCCCTAGAATGGGCAAAAGCTTGGCAGGTGTGGGTGCAAATCTGCGGTCGATTATGCGACCGCAGAAATATTTTGCGGGGCATTATGTGATCGTAGAACAAGTCTTTTTGGGTTGAACAATGAGCCGACAAGTAAAGGAAATTTTTTGCAGAAAGATATATTTCTGCGGACCATTTTGCGGTATCAGAATCATTCTGCGAGCCGCATAATGGCCGCAAAACGGGCAGAAGCTGGCAGGTGAGGGTGCAAATCTGCGGTCGATTATGTGACCACAGAACTATTTTACAGAGCATTATGCGACCGTAGAACAAGTCTTTTTGGGTTGAACAATGAGACGAAGAGTAAAGGAAATTTTGGCATAAATATGCATTTTTGCGGTCCATTTTACGGCCGCAAAAGCACTCTTCGAGATTCATAATGGCCGTAGAATGGGCAAAAGCTGGACAGGTGTGGGTGCAAATCTGCGGTCGATTATGCGTACGCAAAAATATTTTGTGGGGCATTATGTGATCGCAGAACAAGTCTTTTTGGGTTGAACAATCATTCGATATGTAAAGGAAATTGTTTGCAGAAAGATATATTTCTGCGGACCATTTTGCGGCATCAGAATCATTCTGCGAGCCGCATAATGGCCGCAAAACGGGCAGATGCTGGGCAGGTAAGGGTGCAAATCTGCGTTCGATTATGTGACCACAAAACTATTTTACGGAGCATTATGCGACCGCAGAACAAGTCTTTTTGGGTTGAACAATGAGCTGATGAGTAAAGGAAATTTTGGCAGAAAGATGCATCGCTGCGGTCAATTTTGCAGCCGCAAAATCACTCTTCGAGATGCATAATGGCCATAGAATGGGCAAAAGCTGGGCAGGTGTGGGTGCAAATCTGCGGTCGATTATGCGTACGCAGAAATATTTTGCGGGGCATTATGTGATCGCAGAACAAGTCGTTTTGGGTTGAACAATGAGCCGATAAGTAAAGGAAAGTTTTTGCAGAAAAATACATTTCTGCGGACCATTTTGCGGTATCAGAATCATTCTGCGGGCCGTATAATGGCCGCAAAACGGGCAGAAGCTGGGCAGGTGAGGGTGCAAATCCACGGTCGATTATTTGACATCAGAACTATTTTGTGGAGCATTATGCGACCGTAGAACAAGTCTTTTTTGATTGAACAATGAGCCGATGAGTAAAGGAAATTTTGTCATAAATATGCATTTTTGCGGTCTATTTTGCGGCCGCTAAATAACTCTTCGAGATGCATAATGGACGTAGAATGGGCAAAAGCTGGGCAGGTGTGGGTGCAAATCTGTGGTTGAGTATGCGACCGCAGAAATAATTTGCGCTGCATTATGCGATCGCAGAACAAGTCTTTTTGGGTTTAACAATGAGCCGNAGGCTTTTTGGGTTTAACAATGAGCCAATATGTGAAGGAACTTTTGGTATAAATTTGCATTTTTGCGGTCCATTTTGCGACCGAGGAATCTCTCTACGGGCTGCATACTAGCCGTAGAATGGGCAGAAGCTAAGCAGGTGTGGGTGCAAATGTGTTGTCGATTATGCGACCGTAGAACTATTTTGCGATGCAATATACGACTGCAGAACAAGTCTTTTAGGGTTGAACAATGAGCCGATGAGTAAAGGAAATTTTGGCAGAAACATGTATCGCTGCGGTCAATTTTGCGGCCGTATAATCACTCTGCAGGATGCATAATGGCCGTAGAATGGGCAGAAGCTGGGCAGGTATGGGTGCAAATCTGCGGTCGAGTATGCGACCGCAGAAATATTTTGCGGTGCATTATGTGATTGCAGAACAAGTCTTTTTGTGTTGAACAATGAGCCGATAAGTAAAGGAAATATTTTGCAGAAAGATACATTTCTGCGGACCATTTTGCGGTATCAGAATCATTCTGCTGGCCGTATAATTGCCGCAAAACGGGCAGAAGCTGGGCAGGTGAGGGTGCAAATCTACGGTCGATTATTTGACCACAAGACTATTTTGCGGAGCATTATGCGACCGTAGAACAAGTCTTTTTTGGTTGAACAATGAGCCGATGAGTAAAGGAAATTTTGGCATAAAGATGCATTTTTGCGGTCTATTTTGCGGCCGCTAAATAACTCTTCGAGATGCATAATGGCCCTAGAATGGGCAAAAGCTTGGCAGGTGTGGGTGCAAATCTGCGGTCGATTATGCGACCGCAGAAATATTTTGCGGGGCATTATGTGATCGTAGAACAAGTCTTTTTGGGTTGAACAATGAGCCGACAAGTAAAGGAAATTTTTTGCAGAAAGATATATTTCTGCGGACCATTTTGCGGTATCAGAATCTTTCTGCGAGCCGCATAATGACCGCAAAACGGGCAGAATCTGGCAGGTGAGGGTGCAAATCTGCGGTCGATTATGTGACCACAGAACTATTTTACAGAGCATTATGCGACCGTAGAACAAGTCTTTTTGGGTTGAACAATGAGACGAAGAGTAAAGGAAATTTTGGCATAAATATGCATTTTTGCGGTCCATTTTACGGCCGCAAAATCACTCTTCGAGATTCATAATGGCCGTAGAATGGGCAAAAGCTGGACAGGTGTGGGTGCAAATCTGCGGTCGATTATGCGTACGCAAAAATATTTTGTGGGGCATTATGTGATCGCAGAACAAGTCTTTTTGGGTTGAACAATCATTCGATATGTAAAGGAAATTGTTTGCAGAAAGATATATTTCTGCGGACCATTTTGCGGCATCAGAATCATTCTGCGAGCCGCATAATGGCCGCAAAACGGGCAGATGCTGGGCAGGTAAGGGTGCAAATCTGCGTTCGATTATGTGACCACAAAACTATTTTACGGAGCATTATGCGACCGCAGAACAAGTCTTTTTGGGTTGAACAATGAGCTGATGAGTAAAGGAAATTTTGGCAGAAAGATGCATCGCTGCGGTCAATTTTGCAGCCGCAAAATCACTCTTCGAGATGCATAATGGCCATAGAATGGGCAAAAGCTGGGCAGGTGTGGGTGCAAATCTGCGGTCGATTATGCGTACGCAGAAATATTTTGCGGGGCATTATGTGATCGCAGAACAAGTCGTTTTGGGTTGAACAATGAGCCGATAAGTAAAGGAAAGTTTTTGCAGAAAAATACATTTCTGCGGACCATTTTGCGGTATCAGAATCATTCTGCGGGCCGTATAATGGCCGCAAAACGGGCAGAAGCTGGGCAGGTGAGGGTGCAAATCCACGGTCGATTATTTGACATCAGAACTATTTTGTGGAGCATTATGCGACCGTAGAACAAGTCTTTTTTGATTGAACAATGAGCCGATGAGTAAAGGAAATTTTGTCATAAATATGCATTTTTGCGGTCTATTTTGCGGCCGCTAAATAACTCTTCGAGATGCATAATGGCCCTAGAATGGGCAAAAGCTTGGCAGGTGTGGGTGCAAATCTGCGGTCGATTATGCGACCGCAGAAATATTTTGCGGTGCATTATGTGATCGCAAAACAGGTTTTTTTGGGTTGAACAACGAGCCGATAAGTAAAGGAAATTTTGGCAAAATGATACATTTTTGCGGACCATTTTGCGGTGGTAGAATCATTCTGCGGGCCGCATAACGGCCACAGAATGGGCAGAAGCTGGGCAAGTGAAGGTGCAAATCTACGGTCGATTATATGACCATAGAACTATTTTGCGGTTCATTATGCGACCGTAGAACAAGTCTTTTTGGGTCGAACAATGAGACGATGAGAAAAGGATATTTTGGCATAAATATGCATTTTTGCGGTCAATTTTACGGCCGCGGAATCACTCTACGGGACGCATACTAGCCGCAAAATGGGCAGAAGCTAGGCAGGTGAGGGTGCAAATCTGAGATCGATTAAACGACCGCAGAACTGTTTTGCGGTGAAATATGCGACCGCAGAACAAGTCTTTTTGGGTTGAACAATGAGCCGATGAGTAAAGGAAATTTTGGCAGAAAGATAAATTTCTGCGAACCATTTTGCGGTCGTAGAATCATTCTGCGGGCCGCATAATGGCCGCAAAACGGGTAGAAGCTGGGCAGGTGTGGGTGCAAATTTGCGGTCGATTATGCGACCGCAGAAATATTTTACGGTGCATTATGTGATCACAGAACAAGTCTTTTTGGGTTGAACAATGAGCCGATGAGTAAAGGAAATTTTGGCAGAAAGATAAATTTCTGCGAACCATTTTGCGGTCGTAGAATCATTCTGCGGGCCGCATAATGGCCGCAAAACGGGTAGAAGCTGGGCAGGTGTGGGTGCAAATTTGCGGTCGATTATGCGACCGCAGAAATATTTTACGGTGCATTATGTGATCACAGAACAAGTCTTTTTGGGTTGAACAATGAGCCGATGAGTAAAGGAAATTTTGGCAGAAAGATAAATTTCTGCGAACCATTTTGCGGTCGTAGAATCATTCTGCGGGCCGCATAATGGCCGCAAAACGGGTAGAAGCTGGGCAGGTGTGGGTGCAAATTTGCGGTCGATTATGCGACCGCAGAAATATTTTACGGTGCATTATGTGATCACAGAACAAGTCTTTTTGGGTTGAACAATGAGCCGATAAGTAAAGGAAATTTTTTGCAGAAAGATACATTTCTGCAGAACATTTTACGGTATCAGAATCATTCTGCGAGCCGCATAATGGCCGCAAATCGGGCAGGAGCAGGGCAGGTGAGGGTGCAAATCTGCGATCGATTATGTGACCACTGAACTATTTTACGGAGCATTATGCGACTGTAGAATAAGTCTTTTTGGGTTGAACAATGAGCCGATGAGTAAAGAAAATTTTGGCATAAATATGCATTTTTGCGGTCCATTTTGCGGCCGCAAAATCACTCTTCGAGATGCATAATGGCCGTAGAATGGGCAAAAGCTGGGCAGGTGTGGGTGCAAATCTGTGGTCAATTATGCGACCGCAGAAATATTTTGTGTTGCATTATGTGATCGCAGAACAAGTCTTTTTGGGTTGAACAATGAGCCGATAAGTAAAGGAAATTTTGGTAGAAAGATACATTTCTGCGGACCATTTTGCGGTCGCAGAATCATTCTGCGGGCCGCATAATGGCCGCAGAATGGGCAGAAACTGGGCAGGTGAAGGTGCAAATCTGCGGTCGATTGTGTGATCATAGAACTATTTTGCGGTGCATTATGCGATCGCAGAACAAGTCTTTTTGAGTCGAACAATGAGCCGATGAGTAAAGAAAATTTTGGCATAAATATGTATTTTTGCAGTCCATTTTACGGCTGCGGAATCACTCTGCGGGATGCATACTAGCCGCAGAATTGGTAGAACCTGGGTAGGTGAGGGTGCAAATTTGTGGTCGATTATGCGATCGCAAAACTATTTTGCGGTGCAATATGCGACCGTAGGACAAGTCTTTTTTGGTTGAACAATGAGACGATGAGTAAAGGAAATTTTGGCAGAAAGATGCATTTTTGCGGTCCGTTTTGCGATCGCACAATCACTCTGCGGATGCATAATGGCCGTAGAATGGGCAAAAAGCTGGGCAGGTGTGGGTGCAAATCTACGGTCGATTATGCGACCGCAGAAATAATTTGCGGTGCATTATGCGATCACAGAACAAGTCTTTTGGGGTTGAACAATGAGCCGATAACTAAAGGTAATTTGGTAGAAAGATGCATTTCTGCGGTCCATTTTGCGGCCGCAAAATCATTCTGCGGGCTGCATAGTGGCCGTAGAATGGGCAGAAGCTGGGCAGGTGTGGGTACAGATCTGCGGTCGATTATGTGACCATCAAACTATTTTGCGGTGCATTATGCGACCGCAGAACTAGTCTTTTTGGGTCGAACAATGAGCTGATGAGTAAAGGAAATTTTGGCATACATATGCATTTTTGCGGTCCATTTTGCGGTCGCGGAATCACTCTGCGGGTCGCATACTAGCTGTAGAATGGGTAGAAGTTGGGCAGGTGAGGATGCAAATCTGTGGTCGATTATGCGATCGCAGAATGGTTTTGCGGTGCATTATGCGATTGCAGAACAAGTCATTTTGGATTGAACAATGAGCCGATGAGTAAAGAAAATTTTGGCAGATAGATGCATTTCTGCGGTCCATTTTGTGGCCGCAAAATTACTCTTCGAGATGCATAATGGCCGTAGAATGGGCAAAAGCTGGGCAGGTGAGGGTGCAAATCTGTGGTCGATTGTGCGACCGCAGAACTATTTTGCGGTGCAATATACAACCGCAGAACAAGTCTTTTAAGGTTGAACAATGAGCCGATGAGTAAAGGAAATTTTGGCAGAAAGATGCATCGCTGCGGTCAATTTTGCGGCCGCAAAATCGCTCTGCAGGATGCATAATGGCCGTAGAATGGGCAGAAGCTGGGCAGGTGTGGGTGCAAATCTGCGGTCGATTATGCGATCGCAGAAATAGTTTACGGTGCATTATGTGATTGCAGAACAAGTCTTTTTGGGTTGAACAATGAGCCGATAAGTAAAGGAAATTTTGGCAGAAAGATACATTTCTGCGGAGCATTTTGCTGTCGCAGAATCATTCTGCAGGCCGCATAATGGCCGTAAAACAGGTCGAAGCTTGGCAGGTGTGGGTGCAAATCTGCAGTCGATTATGCGACCGCAGAAATATGTTGCGGTGCATTATGTGATCGCAGAACAAGTCTTTTTGGGTTGAACAATGAGCCGATAAGTAAAGGAAATGTTTTGCAGAAAGATACATTTCTGCGGACCATTTTGCGGTATCAGAATCATTCTGCGGGCCGCATAATGGCCGCAAAACGGGCAGAATCTGGGCAGGTGAGGGTGCAAATCTACGGTCGATTATCNTCGATTATGTGACCACAGAACTATTTTGCGGAGCATTATGCGACCTTAGAACAAGTCTTTTTTGGTTGAACAATGAGACGACGAGTAAAGGAAATTTTGGCAGAAAGATGCATTTCTGCGGTCTATTTTGCGGCCGCAAAATTACTCTACGAGATGCATAATGGCCGTAGAATGGGCAAAAGCTGGGCAGGTGTGGGTGCAAATCTGCGGTCGAGTATGCGACCGCAGAAATATTTTGCGGTGCATTATGCGATCGCAGAACAAGTCTTTTTGGGTTGAACAATGAGCCGATAAGTGAAGGAACTTTTGGTATAAATTTGCATTTTTGCGGTCCATTTTGCGACCGAGGAATAACTCTACGGGCTGCATACTAGCCGTAGAATGGGCATAAGCTAATCAGGTGAGGGTGCAAATCTGTGGTCGATTATGCGACCGCAGAACTATTTTACGGTGCAATATACGATCGCAGAATAAGTCTTTTAGGGTTGAACAATGAGCCGATGAGTAAAGGAAATTTTGGCAGAAAGATGCATCGCTACGGTCAATTTTGCGGCCGCAAAATCACTCTGCAGGATGCATAATGGCCGTAGAATGGGCACAAGCTGGGCAAGTGTGGGTGCAAATCTGCGGTCGAGTAAGCGACCGTAGAAATATTTTGCGATGCATTATGTGATCGCTGAACAAGTTCTTTTGGGTTGAACAATGAGCCGATAAGTAAAGGAAATTGTTTGCAAAAAGATACATTTCTGCGGACCATTTTGCTGTATCAGAATCATTCTGCGGGCCGTATAATGGCCGCAAAACGGGCAGAAGCTGGGCAGGTGAGTAAAGGAAACCGTAGAACAAGTCTTTTTTGGTTGAACAATGAGCCGATGAGTAAAGAAGATTTTGTCATAAATATGCATTTTTGCGGCCCATTTTGTGGCCGCTAAATAACTCTTCGAGATGTATAATGGCCGTAGAATGGGCAAAAGCTGGGAAGGTGTGGGTACAAATCTGCGGTCGATTATGCGACCGCAGAAATATTTTGCGATGCATTATGTGATCGCAGAACAAGTCTTTTTGGGTTGAATAATGAGCCGATAAGTAAAGAAAATATTTTGCAGAAAGATATATTTCTGCGGACCATTTTGCGGTATCAGAATCATTATACGAGTCGCATAATGGGCAGAAGCTGCGCAGGTGAGGGTGCAAATCTGCGGTCGATTATGTGACCACAGAACTATTTTACGGAGCATTATGCGACCGTAGAACAAGTCTTTTTGGGTTGAACAATGAGCCGAAGAGTAAAGGAACTTTTGGCATAAATATGCATTTTTGCGGTCCATTTTACGGCCGCCAAATCACTCTTCGAGATGCATAATGGCCGTAGAATGGGCAAAAGCTGGGCAGGTGTGGGTACAAATCTGCGGTCGATTATGCAACCGCAGAAATATTTTGCGATGCATTATGTGATCGCAGAACAAGTCTTTTTGGGTTGAATAATGAGCCGATAAGTAAAGGAAATTTCAGAAGAAAGATACATTTTTGCGGACCATTTTGCGGTCGTAGAATCATTCTGCGGGCCATATAACGGCCGCATAACGGGCAGAAGCTGGGGAAGTGAAGGTGCAAATCTGCGGTCGATTATGTGACCATAGAACTATTTTGCGGTTCATTATGCGACCGCAGAACAAGTCTTTTTGGGTCGAACAATGAGCCGATGAGTAAAGGAAATTTTGGCAGAAAGATACATTTCTGCGAACCATTTTGCGGTCGCAAAATCATTCTACGGGCCGCATAATGGCCGCAAAACGGGTAGAAGCTGGGCAGGTGTGGGTGCAACTTTGCTGTCGATTATGCGACCGCATAAATATTTTGCGGTGCATTATGTGATCGCAGAACAAGTCTTTTTAGGTTGAACAATGAGCCGATAAGTAAAGGAAATATTTTGCAGAAAGATATATTTCTGCAGACCATTTTACGGTATCATAATCATTCTGCGAGCCGCATAATGGCCGCAAAACGGGCAGGAGCTGGGCAGGTGAGGGTGCAAATCTGCGATCAATTATGTGACCACAGAACTAATTTATGGAGCATTATGCAACCGTAGAACAAGTCTTTTTGTGTTGAACAATGAGCTGATAAGTAAAGGACATTTTGGCATAAATATGCATTTTTGCGGCCGCAAAATCATTCTTCGCGATGCATAATGGCCGTAGAATGGGCAAAAGCTGGGCAAGTGTGGGTGCAAATCTGTGGTCGATTATGCGACCGCAAAAATATTTTGCGATGCATTATGTGATCACAGAACAAGTCTTTTTGGGTTGAACAATGAGCCGATCAGTAAAGGAAATTTTGGCAGAAAGATACATTTCTGCGGACCATTTTGCGGTCACAGAATCATTCTGCGGGCCGCATAATGGCCGCAGAATGGGCAGAAGCTGGGCAGGTGAAGGTGCAAATCTGCGGTCGATTGTGTGACCATAGAACTACTTTGCGGTGCATTATGCGACCGCAGAACAAGTCTTTTTGAGTCAAACAATAAGCTGACGAGTAAAGGCAATTTTGGCATAAATATGTATTTTGCAGTCCATTTTACGGCCGCGGAATAACTCTGCGGGACGCATACTGGCCGCAGAATGGGCAGAAGCTGGGCAGGTGAGGGTGCAAATTTGCGGTCGATTATGCGATCGCAAAACTATTTTGCGGTGCAATATGCGACCATAGAATAAATATGTTTTTCTGCAGTCCATTTTGCGGCCGTAAAAGCACTCTTCGAGATGCATAATGGCCGTAGAATGGGCAAAGGCTGGGCAGGTGTGGGTACAAATCTGCGGTCGATTATGCGACCACAGAAATATTTTGCGGTGCATTATGTGATCGCAGAACAAGTCTTTTTGGGTTGAACAATGAGCCGATAAGTAAAGGAAATTTTGGCAGAAAGATATATTTTTGCGGACCATTTTGCGGTCGCAGAATCATTTTGTCGTCCGTATAACGGCCGCAGAACGGACAGAAGCTGGGCAAGTGAAGGTGCAAATCTGCGGTCGATTATGTGACCATAGAACAATTTTGCGGTTCATTATGCGACCGCAGAACAAGTCATTTTGGGTCGAACAATGAGACGATGAGAAAAGAAAATTTTGGCATAAATATGCATTTTTGCGGTCCATTTTACGGCCGCGGAATCACTCTGCGGGACGCATACTAGCCGCAAAATGGGCAGAAGCTAGGCAGGTGAGGGTGCAAATCTGCGATCGATTATACGACCGCAAAACTGTTTTGCGGTGAAATATGTGACCGCAGAACAAGTCTATTTGGGTTGAACAATGAGTCGATGAGTAAAGGAAATTTTGGCAAAAAGATACATTTTTGCGGACCATTTTGCGGTCGCAGAATCATTCTGCGGGTCGCATAATGGTCGCAAAATGGGCAGAAGCTAGGCAGGTATGGGTGCAAATCTGCGGTCGATGATGCGATCGCAGAAATATTTTTCAGTTCAATATACAACCGCAGAACAAGTCTTTTAGGGTTGAACAATGAGACGATGATAAAAGGAAATTTTTGCATAAATACGCATTTTTGCGGTCCATTTTGCAGCTGCGAATTCACTCTGCGGGACGCATACTAGTCGCAGAATGGGCAGAAGCTGGGCAAGTGAGGGTGCAAATCTGCGGTCGATTATTTGACCGCAAAACTGTTTTGCGGTACATTGTGCTACCACAAAACAAGTTTTTTTGGGTTGAACAATGAGCCGATAAGTAAAGGAAATTTTGGCAGAAAGATGCATTTCTGCAGTCCATTTTGCGGCCGCTGAATCACTCTACGGGATGCATAATGGACGTAGAATGGGCAGAAGCTGGGCAGGTGTGGGTGCAAATCTGCGGTCGATAATGCGACCGCAGAAATAGTTTACGGTGCATTATGCGACCGCAGAACAAGTCATTTTGGGTTGAACAATGAGCCGATGAGTAAAGGAACCTTTGGCAGAAAGATGCATTTCTGCAGTCCATTTTGCGGCCGCTGAATCACTCTACGGGATGCATAATGGACGTAGAATGGGCAGAAGCTGGGCAGGTGTGGGTGCAAATCTGCGGTCGATAATGCGACCGCAGAAATAGTTTACGGTGCATTATGCGACCGCAGAACAAGTCATTTTGGGTTGAACAATGAGCCGATGAGTAAAGGAACCTTTGGCAGAAAGATGCATTTCTACGGTCCATTGTACGGCCATAAAATCACTCTACGGGATGCATAATGGCCGTAGAATGGGCAGAAGCTGGGCAGGTGTGGGTACAAATCTGCGGTCGATTATGCGACCTCTAAAATATTTTGCGGTGCATTATGCAATCGCTGAACAAGTCTTTTTGGGTTGAATAATGAGCCGATAAGTAAAGGATATTTTGGCATAAATATGCATTTTTGCGGTCCATTTTGCGGCCGCGGAATCACTCTACGGGCCGCATACTAGCCGTAGAATGGGCAGAATCTAGGTAGGTGAGGGTGCAAATGTGCGGTCGATTATGCAACCGCATAACTGTTTTACGGTGCATTATGCGACCGCAGAACAAGTCATTTTGGGTTAAACAATGAGCCGATGAGTATAGGAAATTTTGGCAGGAAGATACATTTCTGCGGACCATTTTGCGATCGCAGAATCATTTTGTAGGCCGCATAATGGCCGTAAAATGGGTAGAAGCTCGGCAGGTGTGGGTGCAAATCTGCGGTCGATTATGCGTCCGCATACATATTTACGGTGCATTATGTGATCGCAGAACAAGTCTTTTTGGGTTGACCAATGAGCCGATAAGTAAAATGGGCAGAAGCTGGGCAGGTGTAGGTGCAAATCTGCGGTCGATAATGCGACCGCAGTAATATTTTGCTGTGGATTATGCGATCGCATAACAAGTCTTTTTGGGTTCAACAATGAGCCGATAAGTAAATGAAATTTTTGCATAAATATGCATTTTTGCGGTCCATTTTGCGGCCGCAGAATCACTCTGCGGGCCGCGTACTAGCCGTAGAATGGACAAAAGCTAGTCAGATGAGTGTGCAAATCTGCAGTCGATTATGCGAGCGCAGAACTATTTTGCGGTGCATTATGCGACCGCAGAACAAGTCTTTTTGGGTTGAACAATGAGCCGATGAGTAAAGAAAATTTTGGCAGAAAGATGCATTTCTGCGGTCCATGTTGCGGCCGCAAGATCACTCTACGGGATGCATAATGGCCGTAGAATGGGCAGAAGCTGGGCAGGTGTGGGTACAAATCTGCGGTCGATTATGCGACCTCTAAAATATTTTGCGGTGCATTATGCAATCGCTGAACAAGTCTTTTTGGGTTGAATAATGAGCCGATAAGTAAAGGATATTTTGGCATAAATATGCATTTTTGCGGTCCATTTTGCGGCCGCGGAATCACTCTACGGGCCGCATACTAGCCGTAGAATGGGCAGAATCTAGGTAGGTGAGGGTGCAAATGTGCGGTCGATTATGCAACCGCATAACTGTTTTACGGTGCATTATGCGACCGCAGAACAAGTCATTTTGGGTTAAACAATGAGCCGATGAGTATAGGAAATTTTGGCAGGAAGATACATTTCTGCGGACCATTTTGCGATCGCAGAATCATTTTGTAGGCCGCATAATGGCCGTAAAATGGGTAGAAGCTCGGCAGGTGTGGGTGCAAATCTGCGGTCGATTATGCGTCCGCATACATATTTACGGTGCATTATGTGATCGCAGAACAAGTCTTTTTGGGTTGACCAATGAGCCGATAAGTAAAATGGGCAGAAGCTGGGCAGGTGTAGGTGCAAATCTGCGGTCGATAATGCGACCGCAGTAATATTTTGCTGTGGATTATGCGATCGCATAACAAGTCTTTTTGGGTTCAACAATGAGCCGATAAGTAAATGAAATTTTTGCATAAATATGCATTTTTGCGGTCCATTTTGCGGCCGCAGAATCACTCTGCGGGCCGCGTACTAGCCGTAGAATGGACAAAAGCTAGTCAGATGAGTGTGCAAATCTGCAGTCGATTATGCGAGCGCAGAACTATTTTGCGGTGCATTATGCGACCGCAGAACAAGTCTTTTTGGGTTGAACAATGAGCCGATGAGTAAAGAAAATTTTGGCAGAAAGATGCATTTCTGCGGTCCATGTTGCGGCCGCAAAATCACTCTACGGGATGCATAATGGCCGTAGAATGGGCATAAGCTGGGCAGGTGTGGGTTCAATTCTGCGGTCGATTATGCGATCGCAGAAATATTTTGCGGTGCATTATGTGACCGCAGAACAAGTCTTTTTGGGTCGAACAATGAGCCCATAAGTAAAGTAAACTTTGGCAGAAAGATGCATTTCTGCTGTCCATTTTGCGGCCGCAAAATCACTCTACGGGATGCATAATGGTCGAAGAATGGGCAGAAGCTGGGCATGTGTGGGTGAAAATCTGCTGTCGATTATGCGACCGCAAAACTGTTTTGCAGTGCATTATGCGACCGCAGAACTAGTCTTTTTGGTTTGAACAATGAGCCGATGAGTAAAGGAAATTTTGGCAGAAAGATGCATTGCTGCGGTCCATTGTACGGCCGCAGAATCACTCTGCGGGATACATAATGGTCGTAGAATGGGCAGAAGCTGGTCAGGTGTGGGTGCAAATCTGCGGTCGATTATGCGACCGCAGAATTATTTTGCGATGCATTATGCGATTACAGAACAAGTCATTTTGGGTTGAACAACGAGCCGATAAGTAAAGGAAATTTTGACAGAAAGATACATTTCTGCGGTCCATTTTGCGGTCGCAAAATCATTCTGCGGGCCGCATAATGGCCGCAAAACGGGAAGAAGCTGGGTAGGTGAGGGTGCAAATCTACAGTCGATTATGTGACCACAGAACTATTTTGCGGTGCATTATGCGACCATAGAACAAGTCTTTTTGGTTTGAACAATGAGCCGATGAGTAAAGGAAAGTTTGGCATATATATGCATTTTTTCGGTCCATTTTGCGGCCGCAGAATCACTCTGCTGGATGCATTCTAGCCGCAGAATGGGCAAAAGCTGGGCAGGTGAAGGTGCAAATTTATGGTCGATTATGCGAATGCAAAACAATTTTGCAGTGCATTATGCGACCGCAGAACAAGTCTTTTTGGGTTGAACAATGAGCCGATGAGCAAAGGAAATTTTGGAGGAAAGATGCATTTCTGCGGTCCATTTTGCGGCCGCAGAAGCACTCTACGGGATGCATAATGGCCGTAGAATGGGCAAAAGCTGGGCAAGTGTGGGAGCAAATCTGCGGTCGATTATGCGACGACAGAAGAATTTTGCGGTGCATTATGTGATCGCAAAACAAGTCTTTTTGGGTTGAACAATGAGCCGATAAGTAAAGGAAACTTCGGCAGAAAGATACATTGCAGCGGACCATTTTGCGATCTCAGAATTATTCTGCGGGCCATATAATGGCCGCAAAACGGGCAGAAGCTGGGCAGGTGAGGGTGCAAATCTGCGCTCGATTAACTGACCACAAAACTATTTTGCGGAGTATTATGCAACCGCAGAACAAGTCTTTTTGGGTTGAGCAATGAGCCGATGAGTAAAGGAAATTTTGGCATAAATATGCATTTTTGCGGTCCATTTTGCAGCTGCGAAATCAATTTGCGGGACACATACTAGTCGCAGAATGGGCAGAAGCTGGGCAGGTGAGGGTGCAAATTTGCGGTCGATTATTCGACCGCAAAACTATTTTGCGGTGCATTATGCGACCGCAGAACAAGCCTTTTTGGGTTTAACAATGAGCCGATGAGTAAAGGAAATTTTTGCAGAAAGATGCATTTCTGCGGTCTATGTTGCCACCGCAGAATCACTCTGTGGGATGCATAATAGCCGTAGAATGGGAAAAAGCTGGGCAGGTGTGGGTGCAAATCTGCGGTCGATTATGCGACCGCAGAAATATTTTGCGGTGCATTATGCGATCGCAGAATAAGTCTTTTGGGGTTGAACAATGAGCCGATAACTAAAGCTAATTTGGCAGAAAGATGTATTTCTGCGATCCATTTTGCGGCCGCAAAATCATTCTACGGGCTGCATAATTGTCATAGAATAGCCGCAGAACGGGCAGAAGCTGGGCAGGTGAGGGTGCAAATCTGCAGGCGATTATGTGACCATAGAACTATTTTGCGGTGCTTTATGCGATCGCATAACAAGTCTTTTTAGGTTGAACAATGAGCCGATAAGTAAAGGAAATTTTTGCAGAAAGATACATTTCTGCGGACCATTTTGCGATCGTAAAATCATTTTGTGGGCCGCATAATGGCCGCAGAACGGGCAGAAGTTGGGCAGGTGAGGGTGTAAATATGTCGTCGATTATGTGACCATAGAACTATTTTGCGGTGCATTATGCGATCGTAGAACAAGACCTTTTGGGTTGATCAATGAGCCGATGAGTTAAGAAAAGTTTTGCATAAATATGCATTTTTGCGGTCCATTTTGCGGCCGCGGAATCACTGTGCGTGACGCATACTAGCCGCAGAATGGGCAGAAGCTGGGCAGGTGAGGGTGAAAATCTGCGGTGGATTATGCGACCGCAAAACTGTTTTGCGGTGCATTATGCGACCGTAGAACAAGTCTTTTTAGTTTGAACAATGAGCCGATGAGTAAAGGCAATTTTGGCAGAAAGATGCATTGCTGAGGTCCATTTTGCGGCCGCAAGATCACTCTGTGGGATGCATAATGGTCGTAGAAATGGCAGAAGCTGGGCAGGTGTTGGTGCAAATCTGCAGTCGATTATGCGACCACAGAATTATTTTGCGGTGCATTATGCGATTGCAGAACAAGTCTTTTTAGGTTGAACAATGAGCCGATAAGTAAAGGAAATTTTGGCAGAAAGATACATTTCTGAGGTCCATTTTGCAGTCGCAAAATCATTCTGCGGGCCGCATAATGGCCACAAAACGGGCAGAAGCTGGGCAGGTGAGGGTGCAAATCTACAGTCGATTTTGTGACCACAAAACTATTTTGCGGTGCATTATGCGACCACAGAACAAGTCTTTTTAGTTTGAACAATGAGCCGATGAGTAAAGGACATTTTGGCATATATATGCATTTTTCCGGTCCATTTTGCGGCCGCGGAATCACTCTGCTGGATGCATACTAGCCGCAGAATAGGCAAAAGCTGGGCAGGTGAAGGTGCAAATTTGCGGTCGTTTATGCGAATGCAAAACAGTTTTGCGATGCATTATGCGATCGCAGAACAAGTCTTTTTGGGTTGAACAATGAGCCGATGAGTAAAGGAAATTTTGGCATATATATGCATTTTTCCGGTCCATTTTGCGGCCGCGGAATCACTCTGCTGGATGCATACTAGCCGCAGAATAGGCAAAATCTGGGCAGGTGAAGGTGAAAATTTGCGGTCGATTATGCAAATGCAAAACAGTTTTGCGGTGCATTATGCGATCGCAGAACAAGTCTTTTTGGGTTGAACAATGAGCCGATGAGTAAAGGAAATTTTGGAGGAAAGATGCATTTCTGCGGTCTATTTTGCGGCCGCAGAATCACTGTATGGGACATATACTAGCCGCAGATTGGGCAGAAGCTGGGCAGGTGAGGGTGCATATCTGCGGTCTATTATGCGACCGCAAAACTGTTTTGCGGTGCAATACGCGACCGCAGAACAAGTCTTTTTGGGTTGAACAATGAGCCGATGAGTAAAGGAAATTTTGGAGGAAAGATGCATCTCTGCGATCCATTTTGCGGCCGCAGAATCACTCTACGGGATGCATAATGGCCGTAGAATGGGCAGAAGCTGGGCAAGTGTGGGTGCAAATCTGCGGTCGATTATGCGACGACAGAAGAATTTTACAGTGTATTATGCGATCGCAAAACAAGTCTTTTTGGGTTGAACAACGAGCCGATAAGTAAGGGACATTTTGGCATAAATATGCTATTTTTTGGTCTATTTTGCGGCCGCGGAATCACTCTGCGGGCCGCATACTAGCCGTAGAATGGGCAAAAGCTGGGCAGATGAGGGTGCCAATCTGCGGTCGATTATGCGACCGCAGAACTATTTTGCGGTGCATTATGCGACCGCAGAACAAGTTTTTTTGGGTTGAACAATGAGCCGAAGAGTAAAGAAAATTTTGGCAGAAAGATGAATTTCTACGGTCCATTTTGCGGCCGCAAAATCACTCTGCGGGATGCATAATAATGGCCGTAGAATAGGCAGAAGCTGGGCAGGTGTGGGTGTAAAGCTACGGTCGATTATGCGACCGCGGAAATAGTTTGCGGTGCATTATGTGACCGCACAACAAGTCCTTTTGGGTTCAACAATGAGCCGATTAGTAAAGGAAATTTTGGCAGAAAGATGCATTTCTGAGGTCCATTTTGCGGCCGTAAAATCACTCTACGGGATGCATAATGGCCGTAGAATGGGCAGAAGCTGGGCAGGTGTGGGTACGAATCTGCGGTCGATTATGCCACTGCAGAAATATTTTGTGGTATATTATGCGATCGCAGAACAAGACTTTTTGGGTTGAACAATGAGCCGATAAGTAATGGAAAGTTTGGTATAAATTTGAATTTTTGCGGTCCATTTTGCGGCCACGAAATCACTCTACGGGCCGCATACTAGTCGAAGAATGGGCAGAAGATGGGCAAGTGAGGGTGCAAATCTTCGGTCAATTATGCGACCGCAGAACTGTTTTGCGGTGCAATATACAACCGCAAAACAAGTCTTTAAGGGTTGAACAATGAGCTGATGAGTAAAGGAAACTTTGGTATAAATATGCATTTTTGCGGTCCATTTTGCGGCCGCAGAATCACTCTGCGGGACGCATACTAGCCGCAGAATGGGTAGAAGCTGGGCAGGTGAGGGTGCAAATCTGCGGTCTATTATGCGACCGCAAAACTATTTTACGGTGCAATATGCGACCGCAGAACAAGCCTTTTTGGGTTGAACAATGAGCCGATGAGTAAAGGAAATTTTGGCAGAAAGATGCATTTCTGCTATCCATTTCGCGGCCGTAGAATCACTCTGCGGGACGCATACTAGCCGCAGAATGGGCAGAAGCTGGGCAGGTAAGGGTGCAAATATTCGACCGCAAAACGATTTTGCAGTCCATTATGCGACCGCAGAACAAGGCTTTTTGGGTTGAACAATGAGTCGATGAGTAAAGGAAATATTGGCAGAAAGCTGCATTTCTGCGGTCTATTTTGCGGCCGCAGAATCACTCTACGGGATGCATAATGGACGTAGAATGGGCAGAAGCTGGGCAGGTATGGGCGCAAATTTGCAGTCGATAATGCGACCGCAAAAATATTTTGCGGTGCATTATGCGATCGCATAACAAGTTTTTTTGGGTTAAACAATGAGCCGATAAGTAAAGGAAATTTTGGCATAAATATGCATTTTTGCGGTCCATTTTGCGGCCGCAAAATCACTCTATATGCCGCATACTAGCCGTAGAATGTGCAGAAGCTGGGCAGATGAGGGTGCAAATCTAAGGTCGATTATGCGACCTTAGAACTGTTTTGCGATGCATTATACGACCGCACAACAAGTCCTTTTGGGTTGAACAATGAGCCGATTAGAAAAGGAAATTTTGGGAGAAAGATGCATTTCTGCGGTCCATTTTGCGGCCGCAAAATCACTCTACGGGATGTATAATGGCCATAGAATGGGCAGAAACTGGGCAGGTGTGGGTGCAAATCTGCGGTCGATTATGCCACCGCAGCAATATTTTGCGGTGCATTATGCAATCGCCGAACAAGTCTTTTTGTGTTGAACAATGAGCCGATAAGTAATGGAAATTTTGGAATAAATTTGCATTTTTGCGGTCCATTTTGCGGCCGCGGAATCACTCTACGGGCCGCATACTAGTCGAAGAATGGGCAGAAGCTGGGCAAGTAAGGGTGCAAATCTGCGGTCGATTATGCGATCGCAGAACTATTTTGCGGTGCAATATATGACTGCAGAACAAGTCTTTTAGGGTTGAACAATGAACCGATGAGTAAAGGAAATTTTGGCATAAATTTCAATTTTTGCGGTCCATTTTGCGGCCGCGGAATCACTTCGCGGGACGCATACTAGCCGTAGAATGGGCAGAAGCTGGGCAAGTGAGGGTGCAAATCTGCGGTCTATTATGCGACCGCAAAATAATTTTGCAGTGCAATATGCAACCGCAGAACAAGAATTTTTTGGGTTGAACAATGAGCCGATGAGCAAAGGAAATTTTGGCAGAAAGAAAGATGCATTTTTGCGGTCCATTTTGCGGCCGCAGAATCACTCTGCGGGACGCATACTAGCCGCAGAATGGGCAGAAGCTGGGCAGGTGAGGGTGCAAATCTGCGGTCTATTATGCGACCGCAAAAATATTTTGCGGTGCAATATGCGACCGCAGAACAAGCCTTTTTGGGTTGAACAATGAGCCGATGAGTAAAGGAAATTTTGGCAGAAAGATGCATTTCTGCTATCCATTTCGCGGCCGTAGAATCACTCTGCGGGACGCATACTAGCCGCAGAATGGGCAGAAGCTGGGCAGGTAAGGGTGCAAATCTGCGGTCTATTATGCGACCGCAAAACTATTTTGCGGTGCAATATGCGACCGCAGAACAAGCCTTTTTGGGTTGAACAATGAGCCGATGAGTAAAGGAAATTTTGGCAGAAAGATGCATTTCTGCTATCCATTTCGCGGCCGAAGAATCACTCTGCGGGACGCATACTAGCCGCAGAATGGGCAGAAGCTGGGCAGGTGAGGGTGCAAATCTGCGGTCGATTATTCGACCGCAAAATGGTTTTGCGGTGCATTATGCGACCGCAGAACAAGTCTTTTTGGGTTGAACAATGAGCCGATGAGTAAAGGAAATTTTGGAGGAAAGATGCATCTCTGCGATCCATTTTGCGGCCGCAGATCACTCTACGGGATGCATAATGGCCGTAGAATGGGCAGAAGCTGGGCAAGTGTGGGTGCAAATCTGCGGTCGATTATGCGACGACAGAAGAATTTTACAGTGTATTATGCGATCGCAAAACAAGTCTTTTTGGGTTGAACAACGAGCCGATAAGTAAGGGACATTTTGGCATAAATATGCTATTTTGTGGTCTATTTTGCGGCCGCGGAATCACTCTGCGGGCCGCATACTAGCCGTAGAATGGGCAAAAGCTGGGCAGATGAGGGTGCCAATCTGCGGTCGATTATGCGACCGCAGAACAAGTTTTTTTGGGTTGAACAATGAGCCGAAGAGTAAAGAAAATTTTGGCAGAAAGATGAATTTCTACGGTCCATTTTGCGGCCGCAAAATCACTATGCGGGATGCATAATGGCCGTAGAATAGGCAGAAGCTGGGCAGGTGTGGGTGTGAAGCTACGGTCGATTATGCGACCGCAGAAATAGTTTGCGGTGCATTATGTGACTGCACAACAAGTCCTATTGGGTTCAACAATGAGCCCATTAGTAAAGGAAATTTTGGCAGAAAGATGCATTTCTGCGGTCCATTTTGCGGCCGCAAAATCACTCTACGGGATGCATAATGGCCGTAGAATGGGCAGAAGCTGGGCAGGTGTGGGTACAAATCTGCGGTCGATTATGCCACTGCAGAAATATTTTGTGGTATATTATGCGATCGCAGAACAAGACTTTTTGGGTTGAACAATGAGCCGATAAGTAATGGAAAGTTTGGTATAAATTTGAATTTTTGCGGTCCATTTTGCGGCCACGAAATCACTCTACGGGCCGCATACTAGTCGAAGAATGGGCAGAAGATGGGCAAGTGAGGGTGCAAATCTTCGGTCAATTATGCGACCGCAGAACTGTTTTGCGGTGCAATATACAACCGCAAAACAAGTCTTTAAGGGTTGAACAATGAGCTGATGAGTAAAGGAAACTTTGGTATAAATATGCATTTTTGCGGTCCATTTTGCGGCCGCAGAATCACTCTGCGGGACGCATACTAGCCGCAGAATGGGTAGAAGCTGGGCAGGTGAGGGTGCAAATCTGCGGTCTATTATGCGACAGCAAAACTATTTTGCGGTGCAATATGCGACCGCAGAACAAGCCTTTTTGGGTTGAACAATGAGCCGATGAGTAAAGGAAATTTTGGCAGAAAGATGCATTTCTGCTATCCATTTCGCGGCCGTAGAATCACTCTGCGGGACGCATACTAGCCGCAGAATGGGCAGAAGCTGGGCAGGTAAGGGTGCAAATATTCGACCGCAAAACGATTTTGCAGTCCATTATGCGACCGCAGAACAAGGCTTTTTGGGTTGAACAATGAGTCGATGAGTAAAGGAAATATTGGCAGAAAGATGCATTTCTGCGGTCTATTTTGCGGCCGCAGAATCACTCTACGGGATGCATAATGGACGTAGAATGGGCAGAAGCTGGGCAGGTATGGGCGCAAATTTGCAGTCGATAATGCGACCGCACGAATATTTTGCGGTGCATTATGCGATCGCATAACAAGTTTTTTTGGGTTAAACAATGAGCCGATAAGTAAAGGAAATTTTGGCATAAATATGCATTTTTGCGGTCCATTTTGCGGCCGCAAAATCACTCTATATGCCGCATACTAGCCGTAGAATGTGCAGAAGCTGGGCAGATGAGGGTGCAAATCTAAGGGCGATTATGCGACCTTAGAACTGTTTTGCGATGCATTATACGACCGCACAACAAGTCCTTTTGGGTTGAACAATGAGCCGATTAGAAAAGGAAATTTTGGGAGAAAGATGCATTTCTGCGGTCCATTTTGCGGCCGCAAAATCACTCTACGGGATGTATAATGGCCATAGAATGGGCAGAAACTGGGCAGGTGTGGGTGCAAATCTGCGGTCGATTATGCCACCGCAGCAATATTTTGCGGTGCATTATGCAATCGCCGAACAAGTCTTTTTGTGTTGAACAATGAGCCGATAAGTAATGGAAATTTTGGAATAAATTTGCATTTTTGCGGTCCATTTTGCGGCCGCGGAATCACTCTACGGGCCGCATACTAGTCGAAGAATGGGCAGAAGCTGGGCAAGTAAGGGTGCAAATCTGCGGTCGATTATGCGATCGCAGAACTATTTTGCGGTGCAATATATGACTGCAGAACAAGTCTTTTAGGGTTGAACAATGAACCGATGAGTAAAGGAAATTTTGGCATAAATTTCAATTTTTGCGGTCCATTTTGCGGCCGCGGAATCACTCTACGGGCCGCATACTAGTCGAAGAATGGGCAGAAGCTGGGCAAGTAAGGGTGCAAATCTGCGGTCGATTATGCGATCGCAGAACTATTTTGCGGTGCAATATATGACTGCAGAACAAGTCTTTTAGGGTTGAACAATGAACCGATGAGTAAAGGAAATTTTGGCATAAATTTCAATTTTTGCGGTCCATTTTGCGGCCGCGGAATCACTTCGCGGGACGCATACTAGCCGTAGAATGGGCAGAAGCTGGGCAAGTGAGGGTGCAAATCTGCGGTCTATTATGCGACCGCAAAATAATTTTGCAGTGCAATATGCAACCGCAGAACAAGAATTTTTTGGGTTGAACAATGAGCCGATGAGCAAAGGAAATTTTGGCAGAAAGAAAGATGCATTTTTGCGGTCCATTTTGCGGCCGCAGAATCACTCTGCGGGACGCATACTAGCCGCAGAATGGGCAGAAGCTGGGCAGGTGAGGGTGCAAATCTGCGGTCTATTATGCGACCGCAAAACTATTTTGCGGTGCAATATGCGACCGCAGAACAAGCCTTTTTGGGTTGAACAATGAGCCGATGAGTAAAGGAAATTTTGGCAGAAAGATGCATTTCTGCTATCCATTTCGCGGCCGAAGAATCACTCTGCGGGACGTATACTAGCCGCAGAATGGGCAGAAGCTGGGCAGGTGAGGGTGCAAAATCTGCGGTCGATTATTCGACCGCAAAATGGTTTTGCGGTGCATTATGCGACCGCAGAACAAGTCTTTTTGGGTTGAACAATGAGCCGATTAGTAAAGGAAATATTGGCAGAAAGATGCATTTCTGCGGTCCATTTTGCGGTCGCAGAATCACTCTACGGGATGCATAATGGACGTAGAATGGGCAGAAGCTGGGCAGGTATGGGTGCAAATCTGCGTCGATAATGCGACCGTAAAACTATTTTACGGTGCATTATGCGTTCGCATAACAAGCTTTTTTGGGTTAAACAATGAGCCGATAAGTAAAGGACATTTTTGCATAAATATGCACTTTTGCGGTCCATGTTGCGGCCGCAAAATCACTCTATATGCCGCATACTAGCCGTAGAATGTGCAGAAGCTGGGCAGATGAGGGTGCAAATCTAAGGTCGATTATGCGACCTTAGAACTGTTTTGCGATGCATTATACGACCGCACAACAAGTCCTTTTGGGTTGAACAATGAGCCGATTAGAAAAGGAAATTTTGGGAAAAAGATGCATTTCTGCGGTCTATTTTGCGGCCGCAAAATCACTCTACGGGATGTATAATGGTCGTAGAATGGGCAGAAACTGGGCAGGTGTGGGTGCAAATCTGCGGTCGATTATGCCACCGCAGAAATATTTTGCGGTGCATTATGCAATCGTCGAACAAGTCTTTTTGGGTTGAATAATGAGCCGATAAGTAATGGAAATTTTGGAATAAATTTAAATATTTGCGGTCTATTTTGCGGCCGCGGAATCACTCTACGGGCCGCATACTAGTCGAAGAATGGGCAGAAGCTGGGCAAGTGAGGGTGCAAATCTACGGTCGATTATGCGATCGCAGAACTATTTTGCGGTGCAATATATGACTGCAAAACAAGTCTTTTAGGGTTGAACAATGAGCCGATGAGTAAAGGAAATTTTGGCACTAATTTCAATTTTTGCGTCCATTTTGCGGCCGCGGAATCACTCCGCGGGACACATACTAGCCATAGAATGGGCAGAAGCTGGGCAAGTGAGGGTGCAAATCAGCGGTCTATTATGCGACCGCAAAATAATTTTGCAGTGCAATATGCAACCGCAGAACAAGAATTTTTTGGGTTGAACAATGAGCCGATGAGCAAAGGAAATTTTGGCAGAAAGAAAGATGCATTTCTGCGGTCCATTTTGCGGCCGCAAAATTACTCTGCGGGATGCATAATGGCCGCAGAATAGGCAGAAGCTGGGAAGTTGAGGGTGCAAATCTGCGGTCGATTATGTGACCATAAAACTATTTTGCCATGCATTTTGCGACCGTAGAACAAGTCTTTTTGGGTCGAACAATGAGCAGATGAGTAAAGGAAATTTTGGCAGAAAGATGCATTTCTGCTATCCATTTCACGGCCGTAGAATCACTCTGCGGGACGCATACTAGCCGCAGAATGGGCAGAAGCTGGGCAGGTGAGGGTGCAAATTTGCGGTCGATTATTCGACCGCAAAACGGTTTTGCGGTGCATTATGCGACCGCAGAACAAGTCTTTTTTGGGTTGAACAATGAGCCGATGAGTAAAGGAAATATTGGCAGAAAGATGCATTTCTGCGGTCCATTTTGCGGCCGCAGAATCACTCTACGGGATGCATAATGGACGTAGAATGGGCAGAAGCTGGGCAGGTATGGGCGCAAATCTGCAGTCGATAATGCGACCGCAAAAATATTTTGCGGTGCATTATGCGATCGCATAACAAGTTTTTTTGGGTTAAACAATGAGCCGATAAGTAAAGGAAATTTTGGCATAAATATGCATTTTTGCGGTCCATTTTGCGGCTGCGGAATCACTCTACGGCCGCATACTTGTCGAAGAATGGGCAGAAGCTGGCCAAGTGAGGGTGCAAATCTGCGGTCGAGTTTGCGATCGCAGAACTGTTTTGCGGTGCAATATATGATCGCAAAACAAGTCTTTTAGGGTTGAACAATGAGACGATGAGTAAAGGAAATTTTGGCATAAATTTCAATTTTTGCGGTCCATTTTGCGGCCGCGGAATCACTCTATATGCCGCATACTAGCCGTAGAATGTGCAGAAGCTGGGCAAATGAGGGTGCAAATCTAAGGTCGATTATGCGACCTTATAACTATTTTGCGATGCATTATACGACCGCACAACAAGTCCTTTTGGGTTGAACAATGAGCCGATTAGAAAAGGAAATTTTGGGAGAAAGATGCATTTCTGCGGGCCATTTTGCGGCCGCAAAATCACTCTACGGGATGTATAATGGCCGTAGAATGGGCAGAAACTGGGCAGGTGTGGGTGCAAATCTGCAGTCGATTATGCCACCGCAGAAATATTTTGCGGTGCATTATGCGATCGCAGAACAAGTCTTTTTGGGTTGAACAATGAGCCGATAAGTAATGGAAATTTTGGCATAAATTTGCATTTTTGCGGTCCATTTTGCGGCCGCGGAATCACTCTACGGCCGCATGCTTGTCGAAGAATGGGCAGAAACTGGCCAAGTGAGGGTGCAAATCTGCGGTCGAGTTTGCGATCGCAGAACTGTTTTGCGGTGCAATATATGACCGCAAAACAAGTCTTTTAGGGTTGAACAATGAGACGATGAGTAAAGGAAATTTTGGCATAAATTTCAATTTTTGCGGTCCATTTTAGGACCGCGGAATCACTCTATATGCCGCATACTAGCCGTAGAATGTGCAGAAGCTGGGCAAATGAGGGTGCAAATCTAAGGTCGATTATGCGACCTTATAACTATTTTGCGATGCATTATACGACCGCACAACAAGTCCTTTTGGGTTGAACAATGAGCCGATTAGAAAAGGAAATTTTGGGAGAAAGATGCATTTCTGCGGTCCATTTTGCGGCCGCAGAATCACTCTACGGGATGTATAATGGCCGTAGATTGGGCAGAAACTGGGCAGGTGTGGGTGCAAATCTGCAGTCGATTATGCCACCGCAGAAATATTTTGCGGTGCATTATGCGATCGCAGAACAAGTCTTTTTGGGTTGAACAATGAGCCGATAAGTAATGGAAATTTTGGCATAAATTTGCATTTTTGCGGTCCATTTTGCGGCCGCGGAATCACTCTACGGCCGCATGCTTGTCGAAGAATGGGCAGAAACTGGCCAAGTGAGGGTGCAAATCTGCGGTCGAGTTTGCGATCGCAGAACTGTTTTGCGGTGCAATATATGACCGCAAAACAAGTCTTTTAGGGTTGAACAATGAGACGATGAGTAAAGGAAATTTTGGCATAAATTTCAATTTTTGCGGTCCATTTTGCGGCCGCGGAATTACTCCGCGGGACGCATACTAGCCGTAGAATGGGCAGAAGCTGGGCAAGTGAGGGTGCAAATATGCGGTCCATTATGGGACCGCAAAATAATTTTGCGGTGCAATATGCAATCGCAGAACAAGACTTTTTGGGTTGAACAATGAGCCGATAAGCAAAGGAAATTTTGGCAGAAAGATGCATAACGGGATGCATAATGGCCGCAGAATAGGTAGAAGCTGGGCAGTTGAGGGTGCAAATCTGCGGTCGATTATGTGACCATAGAACTATTTTGCGGTGCATTTTGCGACCGGAGAACAAGTCTTTTTGGGTCGAACAATGAGCCGATGAGTAAAGGAAATTTTGGCATAAATATGCATTTTTGCGTCAATTTTGCGGCCGTAGAATCACTCTTCGGGACGCATGCTAGCTGAAGATTGGGCAGAAGCTGGGCAGGTGAGGGTGCAAATCTGCGGTCGAGTATTCGACCGCAAAACGGTTTTGCGGTGCATTATGCGACCACAGAACAAGTCTTTTTGGGTTGAACAATGAGCCGATGAGTAAAGGAAATATTGGCAGAAAGATGCGTTTCTGCGGTCCGTTTTGCGGCCGCAGAATCACACTACGGGATGCATAATGGACATACAATGGGCAGAAGCTGGGCAGGTATGGGCGTAAATCTGCAGTCGATAATGCGACCGCAAAAATATTGTGCGGTGCATTATGCAATCGCATAACAAGTTTTTTTGGGTTAAACAATGAGCCGATAAGTAAAGGAAAGTTTGGCATAAATATGCATTTTTGCGGTCCATTTTACGGCCGCGGAATAACTCTACATGCCACATACTAGCCGTAGAATGTGTAGAAGCTGGGCAGATGAGGGTGCAAATCTAAGGTCGATTATGCGACCTTAGAACTATTTTGCGATGCATTATACGACCGCACAACAAGTCCTTTTGGGTTGAACAATGAGCCGATTAGAAAAGGAAATTTTGGGAGAAAGATGCATTTCTGCGGGCCATTTTGCGGCCGCAAAATCACTCTACGGGATGTATAATGGCCGTAGAATGGGCAGAAACTGGGCAGGTGTGGGTGCAAATCTGCAGTCGATTATGCCACCGCAGAAATATTTTGCGGTGCATTATGCGATCGCAGAACAAGTCTTTTTGGGTTGAACAATGAGCCGATAAGTAATGGAAATTTTGGCATAAATTTGCATTTTTGCGGTCCATTTTGCGGCCGCGGAATCACTCTACGGCCGCATGCTTGTCGAAGAATGGGCAGAAACTGGCCAAGTGAGGGTGCAAATCTGCGGTCGAGTTTGCGATCGCAGAACTGTTTTGCGGTGCAATATATGACCGCAAAACAAGTCTTTTAGGGTTGAACAATGAGACGATGAGTAAAGGAAATTTTGGCATAAATTTCAATTTTTGCGGTCCATTTTGCGGCCGCGGAATCACTCTATATGCCGCATACTAGCCGTAGAATGTGCAGAAGCTGGGCAAATGAGGGTGCAAATCTAAGGTTGATTATGCGACCTTATAACTATTTTGTGATGCATTATACGACCGCACAACAAGTCCTTTTGGGTTGAACAATGAGCCAATTAGAAAAGGAAATTTTGGGAGAAAGATGCATTTCTGCGGGCCATTTTGCGGCCGCAAAATCACTCTACGGGATGTATAATGGCCGTAGAATGGGCAGAAACTGGGCAGGTGTGGGTGCAAATCTGCAGTCGATTATGCCACCGCAGAAATATTTTGCGGTGCATTATGCGATCGCAGAACAAGTCTTTTTGGGTTGAACAATGAGCCGATAAGTAATGGAAATTTTGGCATAAATTTGCATTTTTGCGGTCCATTTTGCGGCCGCGGAATCACTCTACGGCCGCATGCTTGTCGAAGAATGGGCAGAAACTGGCCAAGTGAGGGTGCAAATCTGCGGTCGAGTTTGCGATCGCAGAACTATTTTGCGGTGCAATATATGACCGCAAAACAAGTCTTTTAGGGTTGAACAACGAGACGATGAGTAAAGGAAATTTTGGCATAAATTTCAATTTTTGCGGTCCATTTTGCGGCCGCGGAATCACTCTATATGCCGCATACTAGCCGTAGAATGTGCAGAAGCTGGGCAAATGAGGGTGCAAATCTAAGGTCGATTATGAGACCTTATAACTATTTTGCGATGCATTATACGACCGCACAACAAGTCCTTTTGGGTTGAACAATGAGCCGATTAGAAAAGGAAATTTTGGGAGAAAGATGCATTTCTGCGGGCCATTTTGCGGCCGCAAAATCACTCTACGGGATGTATAATGGCCGTAGAATGGGCAGAAACTGGGCAGGTGTGGGTGCAAATCTGCAGTCGATTATGCCACCGCAGAAATATTTTGCGGTGCATTATGCGATCGCAGAACAAGTCTTTTTGGGTTGAACAATGAGCCGATAAGTAATGGAAATTTTGGCATAAATTTGCATTTTTGCGGTCCATTTTGCGGCCGCGGAATCACTCTACGGCCGCATGCTTGTCGAAGAATGGGCAGAAACTGGCCAAGTGAGGGTGCAAATCTGCGGTCGAGTTTGCGATCGCAGAACTGTTTTGCGGTGCAATATATGACCGCAAAACAAGTCTTTTAGGGTTGAACAATGAGACGATGAGTAAAGAAGATTTTGGCATAAATTTCAATTTTTGAGGTCCATTTTGCGGCCGCGGAATTACTCCGCGGGACGCATACTAGCCGTAGAATGGGCAGAAGCTGGGCAAGTGAGGGTGCAAATATGCGGTCTATTATGCGACNAAATAATTTTGCGGTGCAATATGCAATCGCAGAACAAGACTTTTTGGGTTGAACAATGAGCCGATGAGCAAAGGAAATTTTGGCAGAAAGATGCATTTCTGCAGTCCATTTTGCGGCCGCAAAATTACTCTGCGGGATGCATAATGGCCGCAGAATAGGTAGAAGCTGGGCAGTTGAGGGTGAAAATCTGCGGTCGATTATGTGACCATAGAACTATTTTGCGGTGCATTTTGCGACCGGAGAACAAGTCTTTTTGGGTCGAACAATGAGCCGATGAGTAAAGGAAATTTTGGCATAAATATGCATTTTTGCGTCAATTTTGCGGCCCTAGAATCACTCTGCGGGACGCATGCTAGCCGAAGATTGGGCAGAAGCTGGGCAGGTGAGGGTGCAAATCTACGGTCGAGTATTCGACCGCAAAACGGTTTTGCGGTGCATTATGCGACCACAGAACAAGTCTTTTTGGGTTGAACAATGAGCCAATGAGTAAAGGAAATATGGGCAGAAAGATGCGTTTCTGCGGTCCGTTTTGCGGCCGTAGAATCACTCTACGGGATGCATAATGGACATAGAATGGGCAGAAGCTGGGCAGGTATGGGCGTAAATCTGCAGTCGATAATGCGACCGCACAAATATTGTGCGGTGCATTATGCAATCGCATAACAAGTTTTTTTGGGTTAAACAATGAGCCGATAAGTAAAGGAAAGTTTGGCATAAATATGCATTTTTGCGGTCCATTTTACGGCCGCGGAATAACTCTACATGCCGCATACTAGCCGTAGAATGTGTAGAAGCTGGGCAGATGAGGGTGCAAATCTAAGGTCGATTATGCGACCTTAGAACTATTTTGCGATGCATTATACGACCGCACAACAAGTCCTTTTGGGTTGAACAATGAGCCGATTAGAAAAGGAAATTTTGGGAGAAAGATGCATTTCTGCGGTCGATTTTGCGGCCGCAAAATCACTCTACGGGATGTATAATGGCCGTAGAATGGGCAGAAACTGGGCAGGTGTAGGTACAAATCTGCGGTCGGTTATGCCACCGCAGAAATAGTTTGCGGTGCATTATGCGATCGCAGAACAAGTCTTTTTGGGTTGAACAATGAGCCGATAAGTAATGGAAAGTTTGGCATAAATTTGCATTTTTGCGGTCCATTTTGCGGCCGCAATGTCACTTGGCGGGATGCATAATGGCCGTAGAATGGGTAGAAGCTGGACAAGTATGGGTGCAAATCTGCGGTCGATTATACGACCACAGAACTATTGTGCGGTACATTATGCGACCGCAGAACAAGTCTTTTTGGGTTGAACAATGAGCCGATGAGTAAAAGAAATTTTGGCATAAATATGCATTTTTGCGGTCATTTTTGCGGCCGCGGAATCACTCTGCGGGACGCATACTAGCCGCAAAACGGGCAGAAGATGGGCAGGTGATGGTGCAAATCTGCGGTCGATTATGCGACCGCAAAACTGTTTTGCGGTGCAATATGCGACCGCAAAACAAGTCTTTTTGGGTCGAACAATGAGTCGATGAGCAAAGGAAATTTTGGTAGAAAGATGCATTTCTGCGGACCATTTNATGAGGGTGCAAATCTAAGGTCGATTATGCGACCTTATAACTATTTTGCGATGCATTATACGACCGCACAACAAGTCCTTTTGGGTTGAACAATGAGCCGATTAGAAAAGGAAATTTTGGGAGAAAGATGCATTTCTGCGGGCCATTTTGCGGCCGCAAAATCACTCTACGGGATGTATAATGGCCGTAGAATGGGCAGAAACTGGGCAGGTGTGGGTGCAAATCTGCGGTCGATTATGCCACCGCAGAAATATTTTGCGGTGCATTATGCGATCGCAGAACAAGTCTTTTTGGGTTGAACAATGAGCCGATAAGTAATGGAAATTTTGGCATAAATTTGCATTTTTGCGGTCCATTTTGCGGCCGCGGAATCACTCTACGGCCGCATGCTTGTCGAAGAATGGGTAGAAACTGGCCAAGTGACGGTGCAAATCTGCGGTCGAGTTTGCGATCGCAGAACTGTTTTGCGGTGCAATATATGACCGCAAAACAAGTCTTTTAGGGTTGAACAATGAGACGATGAGTAAAGGAAATTTTGGCATAAATTTCAATTTTTGCGGTCCATTTTGCGGCCGCGGAATCACTCTATATGCCGCATACTAGCCGTAGAATGTGCAGAAGCTGGGCAAATGAGGGTGCAAATCTAAGGTCGATTATGCGACCTTATAACTATTTTGCGATGCATTATACGACCGCACAACAAGTCCTTTTGGGTTGAACAATGAGCCGATTAGAAAAGGAAATTTTGGGAGAAAGATGCATTTCTGCGGGCCATTTTGCGGCCGCAAAATCACTCTACGGGATGTATAATGGCCGTAGAATTGGCAGAAACTGGGCAGGTGTGGGTGCAAATCTGCGGTCGATTATGCCACCGCAGAAATATTTTGCGGTGCATTATGCGATCGCAGAACAAGTCTTTTTGGGTTGAACAATGAGCCGATAAGTAATGGAAATTTTGGCATAAATTTGCATTTTTGCGGTCCATTTTGCGGCCGCGGAATCACTCTACGGCCGCATGCTTGTCGAAGAATGGGCAGAAACTGGCCAAGTGACGGTGCAAATCTGCGGTCGAGTTTGCGATCGCAGAACTGTTTTGCGGTGCAATATATGACCGCAAAACAAGTCTTTTAGGGTTGAACAATGAGACGATGAGTAAAGGAAATTTTGGCATAAATTTCAATTTTTGCGGTCCATTTTGCGGCCGCGGAATCACTCTATATGCCGCATACTAGCCGTAGAATGTGCAGAAGCTGGGCAAATGAGGGTGCAAATCTAAGGTCGATTATGCGACCTTATAACTATTTTGCGATGCATTATACGACCGCACAACAAGTCCTTTTGGGTTGAACAATGAGCCGATTAGAAAAGGAAATTTTGGGAGAAAGATGCATTTCTGCGGGCCATTTTGCGGCCGCAAAATCACTCTACGGGATGTATAATGGCCGTAGAATTGGCAGAAACTGGGCAGGTGTGGGTGCAAATCTGCGGTCGATTATGCCACCGCAGAAATATTTTGCGGTGCATTATGCGATCGCAGAACAAGTCTTTTTGGGTTGAACAATGAGCCGATAAGTAATGGAAATTTTGGCATAAATTTGCATTTTTGCGGTCCATTTTGCGGCCGCGGAATCACTCTACGGCCGCATGCTTGTCGAAGAATGGGCAGAAACTGGCCAAGTGACGGTGCAAATCTGCGGTCGAGTTTGCGATCGCAGAACTGTTTTGCGGTGCAATATATGACCGCAAAACAAGTCTTTTAGGGTTGAACAATGAGACGATGAGTAAAGGAAATTTTGGCATAAATTTCAATTTTTGCGGTCCATTTTGCGGCCGCGGAATCACTCTATATGCCGCATACTAGCCGTAGAATGTGCAGAAGCTGGGCAAATGAGGGTGCAAATCTAAGGTCGATTATGCGACCTTATAACTATTTTGCGATGCATTATACGACCGCACAACAAGTCCTTTTGGGTTGAACAATGAGCCGATTAGAAAAGGAAATTTTGGGAGAAAGATGCATTTCTGCGGGCCATTTTGCGGCCGCAAAATCACTCTACGGGATGTATAATGGCCGTAGAATTGGCAGAAACTGGGCAGGTGTGGGTGCAAATCTGCGGTCGATTATGCCACCGCAGAAATATTTTGCGGTGCATTATGCGATCGCAGAACAAGTCTTTTTGGGTTGAACAATGAGCCGATAAGTAATGGAAATTTTGGCATAAATTTGCATTTTTGCGGTCCATTTTGCGGCCGCGGAATCACTCTACGGCCGCATGCTTGTCGAAGAATGGGCAGAAACTGGCCAAGTGACGGTGCAAATCTGCGGTCGAGTTTGCGATCGCAGAACTGTTTTGCGGTGCAATATATGACCGCAAAACAAGTCTTTTAGGGTTGAACAATGAGACGATGAGTAAAGGAAATTTTGGCATAAATTTCAATTTTTGCGGTCCATTTTGCGGCCGCGGAATCACTCTATATGCCGCATACTAGCCGTAGAATGTGCAGAAGCTGGGCAAATGAGGGTGCAAATCTAAGGTCGATTATGCGACCTTATAACTATTTTGCGATGCATTATACGACCGCACAACAAGTCCTTTTGGGTTGAACAATGAGCCGATTAGAAAAGGAAATTTTGGGAGAAAGATGCATTTCTGCGGGCCATTTTGCGGCCGCAAAATCACTCTACGGGATGTATAATGGCCGTAGAATTGGCAGAAACTGGGCAGGTGTGGGTGCAAATCTGCGGTCGATTATGCCACCGCAGAAATATTTTGCGGTGCATTATGCGATCGCAGAACAAGTCTTTTTGGGTTGAACAATGAGCCGATAAGTAATGGAAATTTTGGCATAAATTTGCATTTTTGCGGTCCATTTTGCGGCCGCGGAATCACTCTACGGCCGCATGCTTGTCGAAGAATGGGCAGAAACTGGCCAAGTGACGGTGCAAATCTGCGGTCGAGTTTGCGATCGCAGAACTGTTTTGCGGTGCAATATATGACCGCAAAACAAGTCTTTTAGGGTTGAACAATGAGACGATGAGTAAAGGAAATTTTGGCATAAATTTCAATTTTTGCGGTCCATTTTGCGGCCGCGGAATCACTCTATATGCCGCATACTAGCCGTAGAATGTGCAGAAGCTGGGCAAATGAGGGTGCAAATCTAAGGTCGATTATGCGACCTTATAACTATTTTGCGATGCATTATACGACCGCACAACAAGTCCTTTTGGGTTGAACAATGAGCCGATTAGAAAAGGAAATTTTGGGAGAAAGATGCATTTCTGCGGGCCATTTTGCGGCCGCAAAATCACTCTACGGGATGCATAATGGCCGTAGAATGGGCAGAAACTGGGCAGGTGTGGGTGCAAATCTGTGGTCGATTATGCCACCGCAGAAATATTTTGTGGTGCATTATGCGATCGCAGAACAAGTCTTTTTTGGTTGAACAATGAGTCGATAAGTAATGGACATTTTGGCATAAATTTGCATTTTTGCGGTCCATTTTGCGGCCGCGGAATCACTCTACGGCCGCATGCTTGTCGAAGAATGGGCAGAAACTGGCCAAGTGAGGGTGCAAATCTGCGGTCGAGTTTGCGATCGCAGAACTGTTTTGCGGTGCAATATATGACCGCAAAACAAGTCTTTTAGGGTTGAACAATGAGACGATGAGTAAAGGAAATTTTGGCATAAATTTCAATTTTTGCGGTCCATTTTGCGGCCGCGGAATCACTCTATATGCCGCATACTAGCCGTAGAATGTGTAGAAGCTGGGCAAATGAGGGTGCAAATCTAAGGTCGATTATGCGACCTTATAACTATTTTGCGATGCATTATACGACCGCACAACAAGTCCTTTTGGGTTGAACAATGAGCCGATTAGAAAAGGAAATTTTGGGAGAAAGATGCATTTCTGCGGTCGATTTTGCGGCCGCAAAATCACTCTACGGGATGTATAATGGCCGTAGAATGGGCAGAAACTGGGCAGGTGTGGGTGCAAATCTGCAGTCGATTATGCCACCGCAGAAATATTTTGCGGTGCATTATGCGATCGCAGAACAAGTCTTTTTGGGTTGAACAATGAGCCGATAAGTAATGGAAATTTTGGCATAAATTTGCATTTTTGCGGTCCATTTTGCGGCCGCGGAATCACTCTACGGCCGCATGCTTGTCGAAGAATGGGCAGAAACTGGCCAAGTAAGGGTGCAAATCTGCGGTCGAGTTTGCGATCGCAGAACTGTTTTGCGGTGCAATATATGACCGCAAAACAAGTCTTTTAGGGTTGAACAATGAGACGATGAGTAAAGGAAATTTTGGCATAAATTTCAATTTTTGCGGTCCATTTTGCGGCCGCGGAATTACTCCGCGGGACGCATACTAGCCGTAGAATGGGCAGAAGCTGGGCAAGTGAGGGTGCAAATATGCGGTCCATTATGGGACCGCAAAATAATTTTGCGGTGCAATATGCAATCGCAGAACAAGACTTTTTGGGTTGAACAATGAGCCGATAAGCAAAGGAAATTTTGGCAGAAAGATGCATTGCGGGATGCATAATGGCCGCAGAATAGGTAGAAGCTGGGCAGTTGAGGGTGCAAATCTGCGGTCGATTATGTGACCATAGAACTATTTTGCGGTGCATTTTGCGACCGGAGAACAAGTCTTTTTGGGTCGAACAATGAGCCGATGAGTAAAGGAAATTTTGGCATAAATATGCATTTTTGCGTCAATTTTGCGGCCGTAGAATCACTCTGCGGGACGCATGCTAGCCGAAGATTGGGCAGAAGCTGGGCAGGTGAGGGTGCAAATCTGCGGTCGAGTATTCGACCGCAAAACGGTTTTGCGGTGCATTATGCGACCACAGAACAAGTCTTTTTGGGTTGAACAATGAGCCGATGAGTAAAGGAAATATTGGCAGAAAGATGCGTTTCTGCGGTCCGTTTTGCGGCCGCAGAATCACTCTACGGGATGCATAATGGACATAGAATGGGCAGAAGCTGGGCAGGTATGGGCGTAAATCTGCAGTCGATAATGCGACCGCAAAAATATTGTGCGGTGCATTATGCAATCGCATAACAAGTTTTTTTGGGTTAAACAATGAGCCGATAAGTAAAGGAAAGTTTGGCATAAATATGCATTTTTGCGGTCCATTTTACGGCCGCGGAATAACTCTACATGCCGCACTCTAGCCGTAGAATGTGTAGAAGCTGGGCAGATGAGGGTGCAAATCTAAGGTCGATTATGCGACCTTAGAACTATTTTGCGATGCATTATACGACCGCACAACAAGTCCTTTTCGGTTGAACAATGAGCCGATTAGAAAAGGAAATTTTGGGAGAAAGATGCATTTCTGCGGTCGATTTTGCGGCCGCAAAATCACTCTACGGGATGTATAATGGCCGTAGAATGGGCAGAAACTGGGCAGGTGTGGGTGCAAATCTGCGGTCGGTTATGCCACCGCAGAAATATTTTGCGGTGCATTATGCGATCGCAGAATAAGTCTTTTTGGGTTGAAAAATGAGCCGATAAGTAATGGAAAGTTTGGCATAAATTTGCATTTTTACGGTCCATTTTGCGGCCGCAATGTCACTTGGCGGAATGCACAATGGCCGTAGAATGGGTAGAAGCTGGACAAGTATGGGTGCAAATCTGCGGTCGATTATACGACCACAGAACTATTTTGCGGTGCATTATGCGACCGCAGAACAAGTCTTTTTGGGTTGAACAATGAGCCGATGAGTAAAAGAAAGTTTGGCATAAATATGCATTTTTGCGGTCAATTTTGCGGCCGCGGAATCACTCTGCGGGACGCATACTAGCCGCAAAACGGGCAGAAGCTGGGCAGGTGATGGTGCAAATCTGCGGTCGATTATGCGACCGCAAAACTGTTTTGCGGTGCAATATGCGACCGCAAAACAAGTCTTTTTGGGTTGAACAATGAGTCGATGAGCAAAGGAAATTTTGGTAGAAAGATGCATTTCTGCGG
>AWOL01S0077488.1:0-13094 GCA_000715115.1 Nicotiana otophora | reverse complement strand
ATACTGCTACACTGCACAGGTTAATTGATTAGTGAGTGTCTTGACTGTACCTCGTCACTACTCAACCGAAGTTAGTCTTGATACTTACTGGGTACCGACCGTGATGTATTCATACTACAGTTCTGCACATTTTTGTGCAGAGCCAGGTATTGGAGATATCGGACTCGGGTAGAGTTAGTGTGTTGATCGCAAGGATTCAAGGTAGAGCTGCTTGGTTGTCGCAGTCCCTTGGAGTCTTCCATTTTATTGTACTGTTAATTATTATTCGAACATATTGTATATTCGATCCTTGAGATCATTTCATTAATTCAGTTAGAGTTAGTGACTCAATATTACCAGTCTTGAGAGGTTTTTAAAATTATTTCCGCTGTTGGGTTCGACACGTGTATTAAATTATATCTTTATCAAAAAAAGGGCTTGAATTATAATTGTAATCGACTTACCTAGTCTTAGAGACTAAGTGCCATCACGACGCTTGTGGTGGGATTTTGGGTCGTGACACATGTACCTTTAACTGTCTGGACGCATAGGCAATCACTCTACCATCTTGCATCGATACGTGACGCATCACAATACATAGTATAAGACCCTGAACCTGTAGGTAATACCAATACTGAAGTTGCAATCAAAGCTGCCTTGAGCTTTTGGAAGCCCTCCTTACATTCCTCGGTCCACCTGAACGGAGCACCCTTCTGGGTCAATTTGGTCATAGGTGCAACAATAGAAGAGAAACCCTCTACAAATCGGCGATAATACCCTGCCAAACCCAGGAAACTCTGAATCTCCGTAGCTGAGGATGGTCTGGACCAACTCTGCACTGCCTCAATCTTCTTCGGATCTACCTTGATCCCCTCGCACGAAACTATATGGCCCCAAAATCCCACTGAATCAAGCCAGAATTCATACTTTGAAAATTTGGCATATAACTACTTTTCTCTCAAAGTCTGAAGCATAGTCCTCAGGTGCTGCTCATGATCTTCCCAACTCCGGGAATACACCAGAATGTCATCAATAAACACAATGACGAAAGAATCAAGATAGGGCTGAAATACACTATTCATTAAGTGCATAAATGTTGCTGGGGCGTTGGTTAGCCCAAATGATATTACAAAGAATTCATAATGACCATACCGCGTCCTAAAAGCAGTCTTCGGGATATTTGGTTCCCGAATCTTCAATTGATGATAGCCTGAACGCAAGTCGATCTTAGAGAACACTCTGGCACCCTGAAACTGATCAAATAGGTCATCAATACGTGGCAATGGATACATGTTCTTTACTGTAACCTTGTTCAGCTGGCGGTAATCAATACACATCCTCATAGAACCATCCTTTTTCTTCCCAAATTAGACAGGAGCACCCCAAGGCGATACACTGGGCCGAGTGAAGCCCTTATCAAGCAACTCATGTAATTGTTCTTTTAATTCTTTCAACTCTGTTGAGGCCATACGATATGGTGGAATAGAAATGGGCTGAGTGCCCGGTAACAAATCAATGCCAAAGTCAATATCCCTGTCGGGTGGCATACCCGCAAGATTCGCTGGAGTATCAATACTAACATCTCTCACATAGGCTAGATATG
The DNA here is from genome assembly GCA_000715115.1 of Nicotiana otophora. NCBI lineage: Eukaryota > Viridiplantae > Streptophyta > Magnoliopsida > Solanales > Solanaceae > Nicotiana > Nicotiana otophora. Next base: position 11,512 of record AWOL01S0077488.1, on the reverse strand, counting down.
CATCACACCCCTTCTCAACCATTCATTGAGCCTTAAGAAATGAAATAACCCTGCTAGGAACATGATCCAAGGTACCTCTCCACTCTAGCCGCAGTAGACCCGGCATAGCCAACGTCACCATTTTGGCGTAACAATCAAGGATAGCGTGATAGGACGACAACCATATCATGCCCAAAATGATATCGAAATCTACCATACTGAGCAATAATAAATCAGCTCTAGTTTCAAAACCACTGATAACAATTAAATACGACTGATACACGCAGTCCACAATAATAGATTCACCCACGGGTGTAGATACGTAAACAGAAGAACTTAAGGAATCACGAGATACGCCCAAATACGGGGCAAAATAAGATGACACATAAGAATAAGTGGAGCCTGGATTAAATAAGACTGATGCATCTCTATGACAGATCGGAATAATACCTGTGATAACAGAATCGGATGCAACGGCCTCTGTCCTAGCAAGAAGGGCATAATATCTGGCCTGGCCTCCCCCTCTAGGGCGAGGTGGAGTGGCAACTGGTGCAATAATCATGGCCTGAGAAGCCTGCGGGCCCTGTGGAATGGGTGGGGCCTGAGAAATCTGTGGAGGTGCACCCCTCCTAAGTCCAGGGTAATCCCTCATGATGTGATGAGTGTCACCACACTCAAAACAAGCCCTCGGAGGATGTGGCTGCTGGGACTGGCTCGGGCCTGATCGACTAGACTGCTCGCTAAAGGCACCCCGTACAGGAGGTACAGAAGACACTGACGGTGCATAATATGGAACCTGAGGTCTGGGAGTATCCGGAATACCACTAGAAGCTGGGAGTGCTGAATGAATAAGACGTCTCACATAACCTCTACCATGACGGGCTGCAGCTGGGGCACGAGAATTATTATATGTGCTAGAATCTCGGGGTCTCTTAGCATCCCTCTCTTCCCTCTTTCGGATCCGCATACCTTCCAATCTCCTAGCAATTGACACCACATGTTGGTATGTGATGTCCATCTCTAGCTCTTGGGCCATATTGAATCTGATACTAGGGTGGAGACCCTCAATAAATCTACGAACCCGCTCTCGAACGGTAGCAACTAAGGCTGGTGCATACCTAGCCAAATCACTGAATCAGACAGCATATTACGACATGGTCATAGAACCCTAGCGCAACTGCTCAAACTCTATGCGCCATGCGTCTCTAAGACTCTGAGAAACATATTCCCTCAGGAACATAACAGAAAATTGAGTCCAAGTAAGTGAAGTTGCCTCAGCCAGACTATCCAACTCATATGCCCACCACCACTGGTAAGCTGCTCCTCTAAGCTGGAATGCCATGAAAGAAACCCCACTAGAATCCACAATACCCATAGTACGAAGGATACAGTGACATTCCTCCAAAAATACCTGAACGTCCTCTGAAGCCAAACCGCTGAATGTGGGAGGGTGGTACTTCTTGTACCTCTCGATCCTGAGCTGCTCCCTCTATGTAACTGTTGTCCTAACCTTAAGACGAACTGGGACAACTGGCTGCACTGGTATAATCTTTGGGGCATGGTCAACTTGGGCCCATGGATGGGGAGTAGGGGCGGCGGGAATCTGTGCTCCTCCCCCGGCCTGAGATGTGGCAGGAGCAAATGGAATCAACCCTCCCTGAGCTAGAGTGCCAAACATGCTCAAAACCTGAGCAAGGCTCTCCTGAAGTGCAGGTGCCTGTTCTCCAACTGGAGCTACTGGTGGCTCTGTTGCAACAGCTCGTGCAGGTGCTCTGGCCGCACCACATGGTCTTCCTCGGCCTCTGGCATGGCCTTTGCCCCGGCCTCTTGCCACTCCAATAAGGGGCACGGGTGTCTGATCATCAGATCCAGTTATGCTTGTCCTCACCATCTGTGAGAGAATAGAAAGACAATGGTTTTAAAATTTTGAAGTCAATAGTGCGCACAATAAGGAATCAAAGAAGTGAATATTTTTTTAACAGTTCCATAGCCTCCCGAAGATAAGTATAGACGTCTCCGTACCGATCCGCAAGACTCTACTAAACCTGCTTGTGACTTATAACACCTATAAACCTAGAGCTCTGATACCAACTTGTCACGACCCCAAATTTCCTCCGTAGAATGCCGTGATGGCACCTAGTCTCTAAGACTAGGTAAGCCTATCAATGCGGAATAACAATAGAAATCTGAAATAAATACTCTTCAAATTCACATAATTACAACTCCCAATACCCGGTAGAAATAAGTCACAAGCTTCTAAGAATTTAACCTCAATGTCTCTATATATCAGAGTCTAAAGAAAATAAAGAAACAACATAACAAGGATAGTAGGGGATTCCGGAGTCTGCGGACGCTGGCAGAAAATAAAGAAACAACATAACAAGGTAGCTCTGGTAGGATGTACCTGGATCTGCACAAAAAGATGTCTAGAAGCATAGTATGAGTACACCATAGCGGTACCCAGTAAGTGCCAAGCCTAACCTCGGTAGAGTAGTGACGAGCTCAGGTCAGGTCCTACTAGAATAATAAAAACAACAAGGTAAAATATTTAACAATATAATAAAAATAAAATGACAATGGAAATGAATCAAGTAAGTAGTATGTCACCAATTAACTACGCAAAATAATAGCAAATAATACCTAGTGAAAACAAAACAGAATTCTTTTCAACTTTAAGAAAATCACAACAATAATCAAAGGCAATTGCGGCCATAAATCAATATCAACAAGGGAACTCCCGAGGTACCGTCTCATAGTCTCAAATCATAAATAAATTCACAACATCTCATTTTCTTATATCACCGCGGGAGCCTTCACATTTAATTTTAAAGAAAAATATTTTTACGAAATAGCATCCCGCGTTTTAGCCACCCTTATCACACCGCACAACTTCTAGTAGTTCCCCTACTAGCCACATGTATCAAGCCACCCTTATTTCACTGCATGCGTTTCAACACCCGGACCTTATACCATCGCATGCATATCAATATTACAATATATCACAATTTGTACCTCAAGTACCCAAATAATTCAAATTGCCAAAATAAACAACATCAATAATACTTTCCACAACAGGGAGCTCACGGCTCAATCACAATGAGTATAAAATCTCACAAAATATTCGGGAATAAATAATCAGCAAAATAATATTTAAAACATTTTAATACGTTGCCTCAGTTCCAAATTTAAAATAACAAATACTTCATATTAATAATATTTAAATCAAAGAAATTCCACCTTCAAACAATGCACAGAATAAAAGAAATCAAGTTTTATCTAAACATGTAATAACAATTAGCAGGAGAAGGTCAAGCAAATTTAAAGTATATAAATCAGATCAATGATGGAGAATATAACAAGATTTAATAATTTAATTAATATGCAACAGTGATCTACACAATTTAAAATATAATCTTTCACATTTAGCCCGTTTACACACTCGTCACCTCGTCTACACAATTTTCATCACATTACAATTATCACATCAATACCAATCCTAGAGGAAATTTCCCCCACACAAGGTTAGACAAGTCACTTACCTCGACTTGCTCTAATTTAATCAAGTAGTATACTTTTTCCTCGATTTTCGTACGACGATCGACTCGAATCTAGTCATAATAATTTGATACAGTAAACAAAAATTATAGGAATCAATTTCATGAGTAAATACTACATTTTTCAATAAAAATATGAAATTAACTCAAAAATCGCTCGTGGGGCCCACGTCTTAGAATCCGGTAAAACTCATAAAATTCGACAACCCATTTAATTACAAGTCCAGCCATACCAGTTTCACTCAAATCCGACTCCGAATCGATACCGAAATCTCAAAAATTCGTTTCTCTACGATTTCTACAATTCTCCCAAATTTCCATCTCAACACACTAATTAAATGGTGAAAATAATGATATATTCATGTATATTGACCAACTCCGAGTTAGAATCACTTACCCAAATATTTTTTCTTGAAAATCTAACAAAAATTGCCTCTTCTCAAGCTCCAATTCGTCAAAAATGGCAAATGACACGAAGTTCCCCATTTTATAATTCTGTCCAGGCAGCCCTCGGTCCTGCCTCGATCATAGCCCTCGATCGTGGCTTCGATCATGGGCCTCGATTATGGCGCTCGATCCTAGGCCTCGATCATGGCTCTCGATCATGGCCCTCGATCCTGAGCCTTCGATCGTGGCCCTCGATCCTGAGCCTCGATCATGGCCCTCGATCCTGAGCCTTCGATTATGGCCCTCGATCCTGAGCCTCGACCCTGGCTTCGATCCTGGCCATCGACCCTGGCCCTCAACCCTGGCCTTCGACCCTGGGCTCAATTTTCGGGCTTCGATCCTGGGCTCGATTTTCGGGCTTCGATCCTTGGCTTGATTTCTGGGCTTCGATTTCTACATTTCCAGCAGAAGAAAATTGCAGCAGCTTTTGCAGCAGTTATTTAAGTCCAACTTTTGATCCGTTAACCATCTGAAACTCACCCTAGGCCCTCGAGACCTCAACCAAATATACCAACAAGTCCTAAAATATCATTCGAACTTATTTGAAACCTCAAATCACATCAAACAACGCTAACATCACAATTCACACCCCAATTCAAGATTAATAAAACTTAAGAATTTTCAACTTCTACATTCGATGACGAAACCTATCAAATTAAGTCCTATTGGCCTCAAATTTTGCACACAAGTCATAAATGACATAACGGAGCTATGAAAATTTTCAGAACTGGATTCCGATCCCGATATCAAAAAGTCAACTCCCCGGTCAAACTTCCAAACTTAAATTTCCTATTTTAGTCATTTCTAGCCTAATTTAACTACGAACTTCCAATTAAAATTCAGAACACACTCCTAAGCCCAAAATTACCATACGGATCTGTTGGAATCATCAAATTTTATTTCGGGATCATTTGCACATAAATCGGTATCCGGTCGCTATTTGAACTTAAGCTTTAAAACTTAGAACTAAGTGTTCCAATTCATTCCAAAACATCACCGTACCTAAACCAATTACTCTGACAATTCATATATCAGCAATAAAGTACAGAATGAGCAGTAAATAGGGGAATGGAGCTATAACTTTTAAAACTACTGGCCAGGTCGTTACACTTATATCGCACGATCTAAGATAAGAAAGAAGGATAACATCCTATATGTCCTGTAGCCTCCTGTTTATAAATGTGGTGCACAACATAATCATAAATAAGACTCTACTAGACACGTTTTGTAGACAACCCTAGGATAGAACTACTGTGATACCACTTTTGTCACGACCCAAACCGATGGGCCATGACGAATGCCCGAGTCCTACCTGTCGAACACCCCGAAGCATACGTCTAAGATATAAACATGAATTAAGGGTAGGTCATGAATAACATCTGCCATTAAACTGCTGAAGCACGTGAATAACATATGTGAAGAAAACATGTCCAAAAGACATATATAGATATATATGCGGAATACAGTAGGGCGAGCCGGCAAGGCTACTATAGACAACTATATATCCAAAACTGGAAGCCAACAAGGCCACATACTATCCAACTATACATGTCTACAGACCTCTAATAGACTGTACAACTGTATAAAGGACGGGACTGGGCCCCATCGTACCCATATCTGCATACCAAAAACAGCGTACCAAAACTCGTAACAGCTCCAGATCAAGTGAACCACACCAACTCTCGCTGATCAAAGATCCTAAAAAGGGGGACCGTCAGCCTGTCTACCTGTACCTGCGGGCACGAAACCCAGTGTCCCCAGGAAAAAGGGATATCGGTACGAATAATGTACTGAGTATGTAAGGCATGAAAATCATTACATAAAAGACATAAAAGAAACATGGAGTAAAGGAATCCACCTGTAAGTCTAAATAACTTTGTGAATCCTGAAATATTTATAAGTTTATGCATGTGAGTATAAATGTCGTATCATGCATAGGTATATGTGTACATAACATCATCAAGCCTCTGAGGGCATCCCATCATATCATCTCGGCCTCTGCGGAGGAAATCATCAACATATACCAACTGATCAGGTGGTGGTGCATATATAATGTTGTAACCTTTTCACATATCCCATATACATATAACATACGTGTATATAACGCCATCTGGTCATGAGATAATGTACATGTATAAATGAATGAAATGCATATGAAGTAAGTTAATAAGATTTCTCGTGACGTCATAAGATCAATATGTCTTCGGATAAACTTTATCAACTACGTATTTTTCTGAGACCCATGAACAAAAGATATAATAAGACACATGGAAAATCAAGAACATAGGCACCCTAGTGCTTCTATGAATAGAGGAATTTATGAAAGTTGTACATTTACTCGTTTCGTTTGTATCGTATGAATCATGACAAAAGGAAAGAAGGGATAGTCTTAACATACCTAAGCCGATTCTCTTGACAATCCCTTCAATACACGATAATGGCAACAAAACACGTGATGGCACATCGAAGTAGGAAAAAATCCGTATGATATTCTTGAGAAAGATTGTACCGTGTTCTCTTAGAATTACATCTCACGCTGCTATTACATAATCTTGTATGACTTTTGTTGAAGCAATCACGTTGCCATTCCATATGATATCTCTCTTTGTGAATTTGAGAAGTCTTTTACCTTAGTGGGTATGGCCCCCACTTAGGTGATGACTTAGCCAAGAGTTCCTCTAAATGTGCCACCTTGTTTTGTGAGTAAAGAGTCACTTAATTGGGCATAGCTTGCTGCCACGTTGGGAATGGTGTCCCCCTTAAACTTTATCCACAAATTCAATTACATGTTAATCTTCCACTTTAAAAAATCCATAATTAACCAATTATCCACATAATTAGGTAATATATCAAATTACTTAAAATACTACTCACTTTTAACATACTTTATACACCTTACTATCATGGTCATGTGGTAGCTTGTATGACACTAGTCCACAAATACGGGGTATTATAGCTCAGACCGTATTTTATCCCAAATTGACAACCCTCAACGAAGCTCATTTTCTTTGATTCGTTTACCCTCTAACCTTCACGACACTTACTTATCGCCTCTTACAAATAGCATAAATGCTTATAACCTCAAAAATAATATCATTCCCGAGTCTACGTCGATTAACTTACGACGAAACTTTAACATACGAAAAAACGAAATGTAACACAAAATCAATATCACTAAAATTATCTATAGGGTTTACTTGATTTACAATGGGAGCAAGGGGTACATTTCTCCTAGCTTGGGGCCTAACATTATTTTCCCTTCAAAGTTCAGCTATTATATCATTTTGCTCAACAATGGTGTCCCTCATCTCTTGGAGTTGCAAATTCCACCTTTCGAATTGTTGATGCATAACTTGCAAGGTAAAATCATTTCTTGCATTGATTTCGGTTTCTTGAAGAACTCTTCGTTCATCATCACTATTTGTACGTGACATGTTAAATAATTAAACTGTATCAAACAAATTGACTTTTCTCTTAATTGTTCTCGCACACATTTTGCCTTTTTTCCTCTCGAAATAACCTTTGAACAAAATACTTAGTAGATTTATAGTTAAACTCAACTCGTATAAAGTTCTTACTAGTAAAATATAGATTTTTTGGGGAACAAATAAAAGAAGAATCAAATCCTAGAACTATTAGGCTCGGTTGAAACAAGACATGAACAAAAAGGAAAGGATTATATATTTAGATTAGAAAGAATATAAAAAATTGAATTTTTTTCTTCTTATTTTTGAAATCAGGGATCCTCTCTTCTTGTTTCCTTTGATAGTTTTTTGGAAACAAATTTGATCCAAAAGAAATTCTTGGAGAGCAAGCAATTCTTTTATTTTTATTTTTTTAAAACTGATTTTTTTTTTTGCTTTTTTTTTTAACTCATTTTTTTTCTCTTAGTATTCAACAAATTCCCATAATTATCAAGAATGAAATCTTGATAGAACCACTTTAATACCACTTGATAACAATAAAGTCAGGAATCCAACTAGAGTAAGAATTTGAGAAATAAAGTGCAGAAAATAAAGGATATGGAAAAATTCAAGGAAAGAATTCCAAGACCTTCCAAGAACGCAAGTTCTATAGCTTGACAAGATCCAAGCAACAACGTTTTGATTTATTGACGAAATCAAACACCTTTACTTAAAAACAAATCAAAACAATAGATTCGGATCTTGACCGCTTTACGAGTAACTTAAGACAACAATTAATAATTCGTATTAATCGCCTTCTAAGAATACCATAAAGTAATCAATGACATCACAATAAAGAAGTTATCTTACTACCTTGAACTATGAACTAGTAAAGGTTGAAAGATAAATCTCAAAGCACAAGTAACAAAGGTTCAAAAGAACTCTCAAGTATGATATACTTAATCAATAATGAAGTGTCTCAATGAATGAGAAGAACTCCTTATTTATAGGAGTACTNTCTTGGAGTTGCAAATTCCACCTTTCGAATTGTTGATGCATAACTTGCAAGGTAAAATCATTTCTTGCTTTGATTTCGGTTTCTTGAAGAACTCTTCGTTCATCATCACTATTTGTACGTGACATGTTAAATAATTAAACTGTATCAAACAAATTGACTTTTCTCTTAATTGTTCTCGCACACATTTTGCCTTTTTTCCTCTCGAAATAACCTTTGAACAAAATACTTAGTAGATTTATAGTTAAACTCAACTCGTATAAAGTTCTTACTAGTAAAATATAGATTTTTTGGGGAACAAATAAAAGAAGAATCAAATCCTAGAACTATTAGGCTCGGTTGAAACAAGACATGAACAAAAAGGAAAGGATTATATATTTAGATTAGAAAGAATATAAAAAATTGAATTTTTTTCTTCTTATTTTTGAAATCAGGGATCCTCTCTTCTTGTTTCCTTTGATAGTTTTTTGGAAACAAATTTGATCCAAAAGAAATTCTTGGAGAGCAAGCAATTCTTTTATTTTTATTTTTTTAAAACTGATTTTTTTTTTTGCTTTTTTTTTTAACTCATTTTTTTTCTCTTAGTATTCAACAAATTCCCATAATTATCAAGAATGAAATCTTGATAGAACCACTTTAATACCACTTGATAACAATAAAGTCAGGAATCCAACTAGAGTAAGAATTTGAGAAATAAAGTGCAGAAAATAAAGGATATGGAAAAATTCAAGGAAAGAATTCCAAGACCTTCCAAGAACGCAAGTTCTATAGCTTGACAAGATCCAAGCAACAACGTTTTGATTTATTGACGAAATCAAACACCTTTACTTAAAAACAAATCAAAACAATAGATTCGGATCTTGACCGCTTTACGAGTAACTTAAGACAACAATTAATAATTCGTATTAATCGCCTTCTAAGAATACCATAAAGTAATCAATGACATCACAATAAAGAAGTTATCTTACTACCTTGAACTATGAACTAGTAAAGGTTGAAAGATAAATCTCAAAGCATAAGTAACAAAGGTTCAAAAGAACTTTCAAAGTATAATATTCTTAATCAATAGTGAAGTCCTCAATGAAGAAGAAAACTCCTTATTTATAGGAGTAAAAATTCTTAAAATTAGGTGGGCCGGCTGCTAAGGCATAAAAAGTCATTAAAATTAGGTAGGGTGGGCGGCCAAATCCCTTTGGGGCAGATTTGGATCTTAAAACTACTAGTTTGGGCCATTGGTTTGGACTCTAATTGAGGTTCTTTTCAAACACCCCCTTTTGGGGACCTCTTTTAAGCTCATTTTGAGCTCTTCTAGGTGCCCTTTTGATGAATTTCAAGGGCCGAGTTCGGGACCCAATATTCCTCCTCTTGGACTTCAATTTGGGCCACTAAATAATTGTAAAACTTGCACAATAATCTTCTTTGGGCTTGAGCTTATCCTCTACAATTAAAAGCTTCTTTATTTGCCATTGAAGTCCAACAATCTTAGTCTGTAACTTTTTAACTTGAGATATTGTAAATGGCCTTCTTGAAATTTCGAAAACTTTATCCTTGTTCTTGATGCTATCAAAAACAGTGCCCAAACTTGTCCGTCATTTGTAAGGTGACATATTTCAACCTGTTAATTTTAAAAATAGATGAGATAAATAAGAACTTGCCCGCTTGAATTTCTATCTTCCATTTATGTTTATAACTTTAGGGCCGTTTGGCCATAAAAAAAATTTCACACTTCTCCGAAAAAATTTTACTTTTTTCCGAAATCAGTGTTTAGTCATAAAATTTTAAATTTTTACTTGAATATAAATTTCGGAATTTTTCGAAAATTTAAGAGCCCGTTTGGACATAAGAATTTTTTTTACGTTTTTCGAAATCTTTTCACTTTTTTTCGAAATCAGTGTTTGGCCATAAAATTTTCAATTTTCACTTGAACATGAATTTTGGATTTTTTTGAAAAAATTGAAAAACTCCAAAAAACCGTTTTTCAAAATTTTCACTCTGATCACTCACAACAATTAAAAAACAATCCAAAATTATATTCATGTCCAAACACAACTCTAATTTTCATATACCATTTTCACTTGAATTTTTCTTTTTCACTTTTTTGTGGAATTTTACAATTCTTATGTCCAAACGCCCATTAAATAATTCCAAAAAATTTGTTTTTTAAAATATTTTCACTTCAGATCACTCATAAAAATTCAAAAACATCCCAAAATTATATTTAGATCTAAACACAACTCTAATTTTCAAATACCATTTTCACTGTAAAAACACTTTCACCTTTTTTCAAAATTTTCGTCCAAACGCCCACTTAATGTCTCACAATACGGACTTTCTTCACATTTATCAAGAAAGACCACTGCTGTATAANTCAAAATTTTCGTCCTAACGCCCACTTAATGTCTCATAATACGGACTTTCTTCACATTTATCAAGAAAGACCACTGCTGTATAAACAATAACTATTGACCAAGTAACTATTAAGTAACAAAGTAACAATTAAGAATTAGTGGCAAATGCTCGATTTTCTTTTATTTTCTCTTTTAAGCTTCTTTCTGAACAATCACGCCTTATCATCTCTGGTTCAAAAAATTTCGTCTAAACTGAATGACTCATAGCCAGAAATCTCCAACATTTAATCATTTTTAAACTAGGGAGTACATTAATGTATATCAGATGTAATAAAAAATGCATCTATTAGTGCGTCCGGAACCAGTAACAACAAATCGACGTATACTTTTCTTCTTCTTCTTCTTGCGTCTTTCTAATTTTTGTCGTGGCTGCGGTGCAAGCATGCTTTGATAAATCGTAGCTTAGTAAGTAAGTTAAATTTGAACAGAGATTTTGTAGGATTACCTACTCTTAACAATTAATGAGCATCATCAGCTTTTGATAGAAAGATGAGATAGAAACTGCAACTTAACATTTTTATAATTCAGAGTTACAAGAAATCTGTATACGGTCAAAACCGGTTTCGACCTTCGTATGATTAGTCAAGATTGGAACATAATGAACCGAAAATCATCTTCATAATATCGGGATGAGATCCGAAGTCAGATTACCAAGCTCAAGTTTCGGGGACCGATTAAGTATCGGGCTCGAAGTCAATACCGAGC
>AWOL01S0077485.1:0-10638 GCA_000715115.1 Nicotiana otophora | reverse complement strand
GGTACCGTTGTGGTGTACTCACGCCCTTTCCTGTACATGTTTTTCGTGTGCAGATCCAGGTTCCTCCTACCAGCCTCGTTCTTAGTTACAGTCGCTGATGTTCGGATACTTCACGGTACATCTTCTCGCGCCCACAGATCCTCGGAGTCCCTCTCTATCCCCCTATGTTAATTTTTCTTTTATTTCTATAGACACTGATGTATAGAACAGTTAGAACTTCGTAAAAGCCTGTGAATTACGGTGTTCTGGGTCTTGGGAGTGTCGTGTATATTTTGAGAGTTCATTATTGTATATGCCGAGAGGCATCTCAATTGCTTATTTAAAATATCTGTTATTGTTAGCTGTTAATTTTCATGTTTTTTATTTTATTTCCGCAAAGTGTTAGGCTTACCTACTCGTAGAGACTAGGTGCTGTCACGACAATTCATGGAGGAAGAATTTTGGTCGTGACAAGTTGATATTAGAGCTCTAGGTTCATAGGTGCTACGAGTCATAAGAGACAGGCGCCTCAATCGGAATCAACCCCGCTTGAGCCAATGTACCAAACATGCTCAGGAACTGTGCCAAAATCTCTTGAAGTTCTGGGGTAGCAACAGGCACCTCTGGTGCCTGTCCCCCAGTCGGAGCTACTAGCGACTCCTCAACTGTTGCTCTGACAGGTGCTCTAGCTACGGTACATGCTCCTCCTCTGCCCTGACCCCTAACAAGACCGGCTCTGGGGGCAGCGTCGTCGGTAACTGCAACTTGTGTCCTCACCGTTTGTGATAGAATAGAATGACAAAGGTTCAAACTCTGAGATCAATAAACTCGCATGATAGAAATGAAAGAAGTGAAACTGTCCTAATAGTTCCATAACCTCTCGAAGATAAGTACAGATGTCTCCGTACCGATCCACAAAACTCTACTAAACTCGCTTATGACTCGTAGCACCTATGAACCTAAAGCTCGGATACCAACTTGTCACGACCCTAATTTTTCTCCGTAGGATGTCGTGACGGCACCTAGTCTCTAAGACTAGGTAAGCCTAACACTTACTGAGTTAATAGAGAAATTCAACCATCAACTGATAAATGTGAAATAAAATTCCTTATACACAACTTACAATCCCAAAATCGGTAGTACAAGTCATAAGCTCTACTGAGTTGCTAGAAAATCCCTAGATACAACTATTAAAAATAGAATTAAACAGTACAAGTACAATTTTAGAGAGTGACTTTGAGGCCTGCGAACGCAACGACTGGTTTACCTTGAGTCTCCACAGCAATGCTCGACCAGCTAGCTAATAATCAACAATAACGGAGGCATCTGAGATCTGCACAAAAATGTGCAGAAGCGTAGTATGAGTACACCACAGCGGTACCTAGTAAGTATTAAGACTAACCTCGATGGAGTAGTGACGAGGGACAGTCAAGACACCCATTAGACTAAATACCTAGGCAAATATAAATGTAGAACTAACAGGGAGCAATGTCTCTATAAAGCTAGGCATGATGACAATAATAATTCAATACTTGTAATAAGAAGCTAAAAGCAATAATAAACAATAGGGAACAAACATGTAATAACTCTATAGAGTGAGCTGAACATAATTTAAATCCGGTGAAACCAAATAAAGGAAAACAAGTGAGAACTCAACATGAACAACCTCTTTCACAACAGGTATACCCAAGAATTTCCACGAGGTACAAAACCTCAAAATCATAAATCACGGGTCCCAATTCGTGAATCCTAATCACTCGGGATCTTGTGCCCACATTAAAATTCATAACAGCACCGACGACTCACGTGCCAAGGGAGTGACAATATCACGGAGCACTCAGCGTGCCAACAATAATCATGACTTATGACTGCGCGGACAACTCACGTGCCAACAAGAAAACTCTCACACATAAGGCAAATACACGTGAGTACATGTAAATGGTCAAAACATCAGGATTCATCTTCATAGACCGCTATGGGTGATTTATTTATGTGTATGCTTGTGCAAGTGTTCTACCATAATTCAAGTCACCAAGTAAGAGTAGACACAATGAATGGCACATAAGAAACGTCACCACAAAATGAACAGTGTAATAAAGACATCAGTGAAATTGAAACAACAAATAGTACAACAAGATTAACTACATAGAACTAAGCATTAATGCAACACAGAGAAAGACAATTAGCAGTATGCTAAGGGAAACAACAGTCAAAGACAAGTACAAAAGAATGGGGAAATGTCAACAAGAGTCACTAGCGAGGTACCACCTCGTAGTCTCAAATCATAAAATGAATCACAATCTTTCCTTATTTCACCGCGGGAGCCTTTACATTTAGTTTTGAAAATCATTTTTTCTGAAATAGCATCCCGCATTTTAGCCCACCTTATCACACCGCATGACTTTTAGTAGTTCTTCTACTAACCACGCGTATCAAGCCCACCTTATCTCACCGCATGCGTTTCAACACCCAGACCTTATACCACTGCATGTGTATCAATAATAACAACAACACGACAGAAACCTCGTGCAAACATCATAACAATAGCACGGCAGAAACCTCGTGCAAACACCATAACAACAGTATGACAGAAACCTCATACAAACATCATAACAATCCTCTCAACAATAACATGTGTGCCAAAATATAACAATTCAACAAAATGGCTTACGCAATATATGCCCATATACCACAACATTACCTCAAAATAGTTTCAATATCAAAACCACGCATAGCCCTCGGCACAACAACATTGAATAGGAACAGCAACAACAACAATAACACGAGGATGTGGCAAGTGAATCAACTCAGGAACTTCAGAATACGAAGAAACGGTAGAACGAGCTAACAAAGAAAAACACAACAGGGAATAATGGTCTCTACAAAAATAGCTCAGCAAGATAGAGATAATGTATAGCAATGATTCCACAAAAGTAAAATTTTATGATAAGAGAGATAACATGAATCAATGATTCTAAATAAGGATAAGTCAACAATGAAAAAGGGTTAACAAAACTTCATTTAGGGTTGAGAAATTACGGAAGAGATACAACAAATTCAATTAAGGATAAGCAACTACGGAAAAAATAATAATAACTTTAATCAAGGATAAGAAATTACACAAAGGATAGCATGGCAATAAAAGAAGAAACAACTTCAGTTAAGGCACATAGGAGTTTAATCGGCAATAAGGGTAGAGCATGAAGCAATTAACTCCAAATAAGACACGTAAGGGTAAATTCATTAAATGAGGGATTTAACATGACAAAACAACTTCATATCTAATGAGCATAAGAACCTAAAAGTCCTAAACGGTAAAATTCCCACAAAAAAGCCCGAGTATATACTTGTCACCTCGCGTACACGGCCTTCACATGACACAATTAGCATAAATGCCTCAAATCCTAAGGGGTAGTTCCCCCACACAAAGTTAGGCAAAATAGTTACCTCAAATAAGCTAGACCGATACTTTAAAATGACCTCCTCGCGTGAAATAAATTTCCGGCGGATCAAATCTAGTCAAAATAACTAAATATCATAAATAAAAACCATAGAAAATAATTCCGGATAATAAAACCTTGATCTTTAATTAATACTAAAAAGTCAACTAAAAAAGTCAACCCCGGTCTAGCGCCTCGGAACCTGACCAACATTACAAAAACTCAAATATCCATTCAATAACAAGTCAAACCATACATGAATTACTCAAATCGTCTTCAAAATACCCAAAATGTAGTCTAAGTTTTCACAATTGTTTCCCCAAATTTCCAACTCAAATCACTAATTAAATGATGAAATAGCAATGGATTCTTGTAATATAGCCAAAACAGAGTTAGAATAACTTACCCCGATGATTTTCTTGAAAAACCCACGAAACATCGCTACTAACCAATCTCTCTATGTCCATAAAGCTGACCGAACATTTTTTGTGTGATCCGCACATCCAAGTTCCGCGACGACGATCCAAATTGTGCGGTCGCACTATAGTAGAAATTGCACTACCAAGTTTCAGTAAATTGACCACAACTTTCTGTACAAATATCCAAATGATAAATATTTTTATTTTCTAGAAATTAGACTCAAACAACTATAACTTTCATTTTTGGATCATCTCCAAATTCCTTATAGATTAAAAGATATAAGCTTCCGAAGTCAGACCATCAAACCTGCAAGTTTTCCCTACTACGGTCCGCACTTTTCTCCACTGCGGCTGCACATGGGCTTTGCCTCAGTACTCCAAAAATGTGCCCTCCGCACTTCAACTGCTCCAGAATATCATCAAAGTGCTGAAATGCCCAAACTTGTTCAAAACTCATCCGAAACACACCCGGGGTCCCCGGGACACCATCCCAACATACCAACACACAATACAAACTTACTCAAAGCCTCAAATCACATCAAACAACGTCGAAACTACGAATCGCACCTCGAATCAAACTTAAGAACTTTCAAATCTTTCAACTTTCAAAACTCGTGCCGAAACATATCAAATCAACCCAGAATGATGTCAAATTTTGCATGAAAGTCTCAAATAACATAACAGAGCTAATCCAACTCTCGGAATTATAATTCGAGCCCAATATCAACAAAATCCACTCCCGGTCAAACCTCTTAACTTCCAAAACTTTAACTTTCCAAATTTTGCCAAAATACATTAAATTACCCGACGGGCCTCTAAATCCAAATGCGGACGCACGCCTAAGTCTAAAATTACCATATAAAGCTACTGAAAATATCAAAATGTTATTTCGGAGTCGTCTACACAAAAGTCAAATTCCGGTCAACTCTTACCACTTAATCTTCTAAAACAAGAATCCTTCTTCCAAATTGATCCCGAATCGTCCGAAAACCGAACTTGACCACACACGGAAGTCATAACATAATACAAAGCTTCTCGAGACCTTAAGCTGCCGAACGGGACGTAAATTCTCAAAACGATCGGTCAGGTCGTTACAATCAACCTAGATGTGAATGAGGTTCTCCTTGGAGATTATCAGCATATATATTTGCCAGCCCCTGATTTATTAAGAAAATTGAAGTGGTTTGTTAGTTTTCATACTTAGTAAGGAATGGAGTGTTGGTTTGTATACCTCATTAAGTATGTATGATTAAGCACAAGATTATAGGTAATGATCTTCTATAAACATGAGCTTTCTAATTGGATTATTAAGAGCAATGTATCTGATACCTCCCACACTTATCAATTCTGAGACCTTATATTCATGTGTTGTTATTCTCTCGCTGTTTATTGACACTTATAAGTAATCGTGTTTGAGTGCTCTTATGCTTGGTAAGGGTATATGATAATGCTATATACATGTGTGCAAATCATGGGATGTATGTTGATGCTTTGATGTTCTGGATGTTATTAAAACCTATTGTAAGGACCCGTAAATATTTAAACCAAAAACTCAGGATTTCGTGGTACTAAGTTAGATTCCTGCGTTATTATAGTAGAAATTCTTCGCGGCTCGCAAGCTCGGTGCGGTTTGGACTTTTTGGATTAAACGGTACCTTACGAACTTGGAGGAAAATATTTCACAGAAGAACGTATTTCTGCGGAACATTATGCGGCCGCATAACCACTCTGCGGACCGCATAATGGCCGCAGAGTGAAGCAAAAAATTGGCCAATTTTGAGGCCAGTTATGCGGCCTAATTATGCGATCGCATAATCACTTTGCGGGCCGCATACTGATCACATATCTGCCTTAAAATTTTGCGAAGGGGAGTTTTGAGGTGCATTATGCGACCGCAGAATAGGCATGCGGACTGCATACTGGTCGCATACACAGTCAGAAAATTCAAGCCCCTGAGAGCTATTTCTGCGATCACTTTGCGGACCGCATAACCATTATACGGTCGCATATGTGACCGCAGATCTGTGTCGAGGCACCCATGTTTTAAATTTAAAACCCGACCCCACATTCCGTTAAAACACCCCTTTAGACCAGTTTGAGCGCATTTTCTGATATTTTCTAGAGGGAGGGCCTAATTTTCATCAAATTGATCTTCAATCATTACTTAAAGCTTTGAAAATATTCAAGTAGGGCACCAAATTCTTTATCCTAAAAGGTAAGACTTTATCACCCCGGCTCTTAATTCCAAACATAGCTATAATGGGGTACTAGTGTGATACTTCATGGGATGGGGGTGATTACATTGCATGCATGTAAGATAAAAGGGTGTATGGAGAATGTAAACTAAGAATGGAGATGAATGGTTTATGAAAGATGAAACCCCCCATGAAAAGAACCTTGAAACCTTAATACACACTTAGTATTTGATAAAGTATTCAAGTGGGCTAAAACTTTGAATGTCTTCCTAATTTTGGTTCAACTTGTTATATTGCTAAAAATAGATTGAGGTTACTAAGAGTTCCAGATAATTGTATAATCAAAGAAGCTTGATTGAGGTATGTATGGCTAACTCTCTTCTTCTTATAATCGAACTCCTGGTGTTCGAATAATTGGTGTAAGTTCCGACTTGATCATACTAGAATTGTTTGCCTTAGTGTGTTGGGTTGAAAGATTCATGCTCTCTAATTGTTCTAGATGCTTACCATGTCATCATGTTATTTGAGAACGTAATTATAATTTTCCAAGATCCTTCCCTTATGTGTGCAATGCCTTATGTGATGGTACTTATCGACATGAATGATGATGTTATTTGAACGAATAAAAAGGGAAAGACTTGAATTGTAAAATGTGCCCAAGTGCCAAGAACTACTTAATAAATGAGGCTGTTTGTGCCACGTAATGAAAGATGGGAAATAAATGTGAATTGAGTGAATAATTGAAAGAGGTTATGTCCCAAGTCAGATGGCTTAGCCGATCGGGCCGAAATCGGACGTCATGCTGTACACATGGTGGCATCTGTGTTGGAAATATTGATTTACATTATGGATATGGATATGTCTTACGTGAGATGGCTTAGCCGGTCGGTCCGAGATCGGAGTTCGTATAAAAATACGGTGGCATTGTGAGTTGTGGCACTTGGCACTAAAGATTATTAACCTAAAAAGACAGAAAGATTAACTCGGAAAGTATGTGAGCCTTACTTGGTGTTTCTTTGTATTTTTTGAAGCACCTTTTGTTTATTATGACTGTCTTATCTTTGTTTTATTGTTCATTCTACTAAGATTGGTGTTTGCCCTTACATACTAGTACTATTCGACAGTGCTAACATTCTTTTTTGCCGGGGACACTACATCTTTGAATGGATGTAGGTGGTTCCATCGCAGATAGCGCCCATCGCAGATAGCGCCCATCGCAGATAGTGGTGCTCTCTTTCTCTCCTCACAGAAGCCTTCGTGAGCCCCATTTCTTCCAGGGTCATGTAGTTCTTCTTTTTATAAGTTTTCACATTTTGAGGTATAGCCGAGCCTTGTTACCGGCATTATCATGTTGGTCTTTTGTACTTTTAGAGGCTTCGTAGACATCTATGTGGGTCATGTATGAATGTCGGGGTGGTCATTGGATCAAGTTGTATTTTNTTTGATAAAGTATTCAAGTGGGCTAAAACTTTGAATGTCTTCCTAATTTTGGTTCAACTTGTTATATTGCTAAAAATAGATTGAGGTTACTAAGAGTTCCAGATAATTGTATAATCAAAGAAGCTTGATTGAGGTATGTATGGCTAACTCTCTTCTTCTTATAATCGAACTCCTGGTGTTCGAATAATTGGTGTAAGTTCCGACTTGATCATACTAGAATTGTTTGCCTTAGTGTGTTGGGTTGAAAGATTCATGCTCTCTAATTGTTCTAGATGCTTACCATGTCATCATGTTATTTGAGAACGTAATTATAATTTTCCAAGATCCTTCCCTTATGTGTGCAATGCCTTATGTGATGGTACTTATCGACATGAATGATGATGTTATTTGAACGAATAAAAAGGGAAAGACTTGAATTGTAAAATGTGCCCAAGTGCCAAGAACTACTTAATAAATGAGGCTGTTTGTGCCACGTAATGAAAGATGGGAAATAAATGTGAATTGAGTGAATAATTGAAAGAGGTTATGTCCCAAGTCAGATGGCTTAGCCGATCGGGCCGAAATCGGACGTCATGCTGTATACATGGTGGCATCTGTGTTGGAAATATTGATTTACATTATGGATATGGATATGTCTTACTTGAGATGGCTTAGCCGGTCGGTCCGAGATCGGAGTTCGTATAAAAATACGGTGGCATTGTGAGTTGTGGCACTTGGCACTAAAGATTATTAACCTAAAAAGACAGAAAGATTAACTCGGAAAGTATGTGAGCCTTACTTGGTGTTTCTTTGTATTTTTTGAAGCACCTTTTGTTTATTATGACTGTCTTATCTTTGTTTTATTGTTCATTCTACTAAGATTGGTGTTTGCCCTTACATACTAGTACTATTCGACAGTGCTAACATTCTTTTTTGCCGGGGACACTACATCTTTGAATGGATGTAGGTGGTTCCATCGCAGATAGCGCCCATCGCAGATAGTGGTGCTCTCTTTCTCTCCTCACAGAAGCCTTCGTGAGCCCCATTTCTTCCAGGGTCATGTAGTTCTTCTTTTTATAAGTTTTCACATTTTGAGGTATAGCCGAGCCTTGTTACCGGCATTATCATGTTGGTCTTTTGTACTTTTAGAGGCTTCGTAGACATCTATGTGGGTCATGTATGAATGTCGGGGTGGTCATTGGATCAAGTTGTATTTTGAAACTTTTTTCCACTAAATTGTAAACCGTATGTGCTTTTGGAAACTTAACTATGACATAATGCATATAAGGAAAAATGAACTAGCAACGTTTATATAATTATATAACTGATCTCTCCCATGTTTAATAAATGGTGATGCGTTCCCTTTTTGGATTATGAATGAGTCAGGTAGGAAAGGTTTAATAGGCTTGCTCGACCGGGTTCACTCGGTTGAGCACCGGTCGCGCTCCCCGAGGTTGGAGCGTGACACCTATCTCTCATTGTGTATAATCATCACCGTAGTATTGGAGCTTACAGTGAATATCTCATTAGCACTTAAACCTATAGGGAAGAGTAAGTGTGAGTAGTTAGGGGTATTTGGGAGTGGAATTTAACTCTTAGTTAAGCTACTCTCCCTTACACAAGCATTGCTCGTGCCCTTGAGACCCTTAGGAACTTTGAAGTGCCAGGGATCCGAAGAGTACCTTGGACATGAATGGAATTCTACCTTTAGCCTCTAGTCTATTGATATTTATTAATCTCTTTAGGTTTAGTATTTAATGGAGAACAAAGATTTTCATTATAAATTGCTTTACTATATGTGACCTTACACTAATCTTACATCCTTAGTTACTGTTGATTTTATAATTTATCTTGGACCTATATTAAATGTTACTTACATGTAATTATGTTCATTGGGCCATATATCTAATGACTTTCTCTTTCTTTTGAACATGTATTTAAAATGGGCCTGCCGAGTTCTCAAAGAACTCGGTCCTAGTACCTGCACATATTGGAGTCTGAAGTCGCTGATGTCCGTCCTCGTTACCTGCTAGGCTTACTTTCCTTCATGCCCAAACCAGAGTACATTCTTTTCCTCTACCGCTTTATTTAAGTTTACTGTTATTTTTTACATGTATATAACACTTATAATATTTGATTGAATGCTTATTTTATATCTTTGAATCATGTGAATAATCTAGGCAAGCCCTAAAAACATAGGATTAAAAGAAGCATTAGACTTAGTAATAGATAATTCTAATTCGTTAATTATTTATACTATTCATCTCTTAACCTTTACTAACGATTTTTTTTATAAAGTCTTTGAATCAAATACAGGCTTGGCGTAGGACGACAGTCCTCTCTTTTCATAAACCAGAAGAAACAGTACCTAAAAATTGGTCTTCTAAAATTGCGCTTTTTTACAAAAACAATCAAACAAATGTTGTTGCCCATCCAAAAGGCTTCTAACAATTTCTTCAAGCTAAAATATGAGATTTGAAAATCAAGGTATATATGAGGCCCACTTCTTTACAATACCCTTACTTTATTAGAGTTATATAAATAGCCACATTCATTTAAAGACAAAATATTTTATAACTTAAGTCATATTTCACAAGGTTTTACAAACACAATATTATAGATATACTCTTTCAATCATATAGAGGTAAACATTTTCCTAAAGGCTTTTATAAATCTATACCCTCTTTTCAAAATCACATGTATATTTTTCAAGTAATAAGTTCTAAACTAAATATACAGTATGCCATACTTTTATCACTAATTAAGCAGAGTATAGATAACTAATCCTTTAAACCTAGTCTAAGTCCTATGGAGCTACCTCAGGTAGATTTTAAGGGGTGCCTAATACCTTCCCCTTAGAAGAACAAGAACCCTAACCCACAATCTCACCGGTTATAAGAATAATAGAGAAATGATCTTAATAATTAAATAGGTACCCTAATATACCTTTAAATATTAGGTGGTGACTCTTTTATCATCAACGGAAAAACCACTAGCTGAATCTTGTTTTGACTCGTGCAAAATAGGGTGCAACACTAAAAACAGATTGTATATAAATTGTAAAAAAAACTTATTTAGGACGTGTAATATACAAAATTTGAACAATTTTGATAAAGAAATTTTAAATATTGTATAGGAAGAAAAAAATCCAAAAATATAGTACTTAATTAAAACGCAAGCAGGCCA
>AWOL01S0077478.1:0-29856 GCA_000715115.1 Nicotiana otophora | reverse complement strand
TAAAGACAAAAATATTGTAAAGAGATATGCCTTGTAATTTTATTATAGCATTAAAATATATGGTAATATCTTTCCAACTTCACAATTGTTTCACAAATTGTAACAATAAAGTAGGCAATAGTAGCAATTATAGAAGAAAATTAGAGAGAGATTGTAATAGATTGATGATTTTGTAAGCAAAAATAAAAGAGTGATGGGGTATTTATAGTTGAAAATAGGGAAAAAGTATAATTATAAAAAGTTTGGGATTAAAACAAAGTTGGGGGGTTAAATGGCTATTTTATAAATAGCCAACGGCTATTTTTGACAGCCCAACGGCTATATTTTTTTTAAAAAAAAAAAAGAATTTTGAAAAAAGCAAAATAGCCGTTGGGACCGTTTTGCCCGCTAAGGGACCGGGCCGGTCCCGGGCCCTAGCGGGCTAAATGGTCCCAGTCCTGATGGGCCCAAATCATAGGACCGGCCCACGAGACCGGCCCAGACACGCTAAAACCGGGCCAAATGGTCCTGGCCCGTTTAGCCCGTTTGGCCCGCGGTCCCGGGCCTGGACCGGCCCACTTGCCACCCTTATGCGCAAATCTGTACGCAGAAGCAGAACTGGGCAGAAACGTAAAGGACCAAAAATGGTCAATTCGCCATTTTCGATTGATTTTTGGAGCTCGATTTTGGGGAGATTTTGGAAGAGTTCTTCACGATTTCGACTTGGGTAAGTATACTATATCCAAAAGTGATTATATTTCATAAATCCATGGTTATAATCATCATTTAATTCGGATTTAAATGGAGAAAATTGGGATTTTTGCAAAATCTCTTCAAGAACAAAAATTTAAGATTTGGAGGTCGAGTTGCTATCGGAATTTGATAAAATTGGTATGGTTGAACTCATATCGGAATGGGTGTTCAGATTTCGTAAAAATTATGTCGGGTTCCGATAGGCGAGCCCCACGTTGACTTTTGTTGATTTTTAGAATAAATTGTTAAGTCGACGTTTTATTATCCGGAATTATTTTTGATGAATATTAATGAAGTTATACAATTAATTTGGATAGATTTGAGCGGTCTGGAGGTCAATTCAAGCAAGAATGTGATTTTGGAATATCGGCATAACTTCAAAAAGGTAAGTATCTTGCCTAACCTTGAGTGGGGGAATTACCCCTTAGGCATCGAGTCTTATGTGCCATTTGTGAAATGTGAAAGCCGTGTACGCGAGGTGACGAGTATGTACTCGAGCTTATATGTGCAAAATATATTGGGTTAAAATCTTAGGCATATTGTGTATTAAATTGGATAATTGTGGGCATTTATTAAATCATCTATTCGCCATGCCTCAATTCGCGTTTGTTGAATTTGTTTTTATATGACCATTTGATATGATTATTACTTGTATATTTATGTGAATTCCGTGAGTTTGATGATTTTATATTTCTTGGAAGTTAATGTCATCATGGATTTTTTCTCTGCAAATAATTAATAAAATAAGTTTAAACTAAGGCATTAATATAATAATCAAGAATTTGGATTAATGAAGGTGTTGCCCTATACTGAGTATTTTCCATCTCTGTTGTTGTTTTGAGGTTTTATACACATTGTGTGGAGCCTTGGGCTATTTGTTGTGAAATGAATTGATTTTGTTATGTTGCCATGATAATATTCCGTGTAAATTATTGTGTTATTTGAGTTTTTATTTTGAAGATATAAGGGTGGCATTCCACTGTTGATATTATGTGTGTATAAGGGTGTCATTTCACTGTTGTTATATGTGTTGGGATATTGTCTGGGCAGAGTGATAAGGATGGTTATATGAGAGATAAGGGTGGCTATAGAAGCGATAAGGGTGGCTATTGAAATTGTCAGGGCGAAGGGATAAGGGAGGCTATTATATGAGTGATCAGGGAGGCTATTATAGGAGTGATAAGGGTGGCTATAGGAGAGATACGAGTGGTTATTGCCATGGATGATATGTGATGATGTGGAGTTATTGTGTTGGTGATTTTCATGTGATGTTAGGATTTTCTTTGTGTTTATATTTATATCTTGTGCAAATTGTCTTGTTGTTTCGGTAAACTTGATAATAGTCTGACCTATATTGAAATTGGGAGCCTGTGGCTATTATCAGGCGGATTATGAAATAAAATGTGGGCACGAGGTGCCGTGAGTAAATAATGATGATATTAGCACGTGAATTGTCTGTGCAGTTGTGATATGAAACGTGGGCACGAGGTGCCGTGGTTAAATGATGATGATATTGGCATGTGAGTTATCCGTGCGGTTGTGATAAAGAAATTGGCACGAGGTGCCGTGGAAATATGAAATTGGGTTGAGACCCGTACTTTATGATTTTGAAATGAGGTGTCACAGGGTGACTTTTATTCGAAAGATACTTATTTGAAGGAATTATATTTTGAAAGATATTTATTGAAGGAATTATATTCGAAAAAGATTTATTTAAAATAATTATATTTGAAAGATATTTATTTGAAGGGAGTATATTCAAAATATATTTATTGAAAAGTATTATATCCTAAAGAGTATTATTTAAGAAGCATATATGCGAAAGATTTATATTTGAAGGACTTGATTTAATTGGGTGTACTTGTATTTATTATTTGTTGAGCAATATTAATGGTGTTCTTATTGCCCTGTTGTGTATATCACTGGTTGATTAGTGTTGCCATTATTGTTATTTGTTTCCTATTATTGCGTATACTATACTGCACAGGTTATTAGACTAGTGAGTGTCCTAACTGTACCTCGTCACTACTCCACTGGGGTTAGTCTTGATACTTACTGGGTACCGACCGTGGTGTACTCATACTACACTTCTGTATATTTTTGTGTAGAGCCAAGTATTGGAGCTATCAGACTCAGACAGAGTTAAAGTGTGATCACACGGATTCAAGATAGAGCTGCTTGGTCGTCGCAGTTCCTTGGAGTCTTTCCATTTTATTATACTGTTAATTATTATTCAAACAGTATTGAGTGTTCAATCCTTGAGATCATTTCATGTATTCAGTTAGAGTTCGTGACTCAATATTACCAGTCTTGGGAGGTTGTTTGTAACTATTTCCGCTGTTAGTTTCTATTTTTAAAATAATGGCTTGAAATGTAATTGTAATCGACTTACCTAGTCTTAGAGACAAGTGTTATCACGACGCCTGTGGTGGGATTTTTGGGTCGTGACAAAACCTTTTCTCCAGTAGCCATGCTTAAATCCATTATGATTCTCTTATCCATTGCTGCTCATTACGATTATGAGATTTGGAAAATGGATGTCAAGACGGCTTTTCTTAATGGAAGTCTTGATGAGTGCATCTATATGGCACAACCAGTTGGTTTCATAAAAAGTGGCAATGAGCACATGTTGTGTAAATTAAAGAAATCCATTTATGGATTGAAACAAGCTTCTAGAGCATGTAATACTTGTTTTGACACATCGATTAAAACCTTCGGTTTTGATCAATGTGAAAATGAGTCTTGTGTCTATAAGATGTGGGATGGAGATAAAGTTACATTTTGAGTTTTGTACGTGGATGATATTTTGCTCATAGGAAATAATGTGAGCATCTTAAATTCAGTAAAGGAATGGTTGTCCTCGCGTTTTGATATGAAAGACTTGGGACAAGCGGCACATATCCTTGGGATCAAGCTTATGTGAGATCGCAAATGAAGGATATTAGGCCTATTCCAAGCACTTTATATTGATACTATTCTCACCAGGTTTAGCATGTAAGATTCCAAAAAAGGCTTTCTCCCTTTTAGACATGGAATCTCTCTGTCAAAAGATCAGTCCCCAAAAATGACTGATGAGATAGAAAAGATGAAGGCAGTCCCTTATGCTTCTGCTGTAAGGAGTCTCATGTATGCTATGCTATGTACTAGACCTGATATCTACTTTGCTGTTGGCATGGTTAGTAGATTTTAGTCTAACCCTGGACGAGAACACTGGATTGTCGTTAAACATATAATCAAGTACTTGAAAATGACTAGGGATATCACTCATGTGATCTTGCACCCATTGGCTATACTGATTCAGATTTCCAGTCAGATAGAGATTTCTAGAAAATCTACCTCAGGATATGTTTTTACCTTAGGAGGTGGAGCCATAAGTTGGAGGAGTATCAAACAATCATGTGTTGTTGATTCTACCATGGAAGCCGAATATGTGGATGCATTTGAGGCAGCTAAAGAGGTTGTTTGACTCGGGAACTTTCTAAATGAGCTTAATGTAGTTCCTTCGGTTTAAGCATCGATTGTACTTTATTGTGACAATAGTGGTGCAGTTGCAAACTCGAAAGAACCAAGAAGACATAAAAGGAGTAAGCATATTGAGCGTAATATCACTTAATTCGGGACATAACTTAGAGAGGTGATGCAAGAGTGTTGAAGATTGCGTCAGAGGACAATTTGGCAGACCCGTTTACAAAGAGCTTGCCACAAAAGACTTTTGACAAGCATGTAGAAGGAAGGGGTATTAGAGTTGTAGACGCATGGTTATGAGTCTAAGTGGGAGATTGTTGGGATATACTATTAACCATGCAGTTTAAACATAGTATTGTATTTTATTATTTATGGAATAATTATTTATTTAATTTATTCAATTCAATAAAGTACTATTTTAAATATATCATTTGTTACATGCGTGTCCTTTAGTTATATAGTAGACAATTTAGTGTATGGAGTCTTAGCTCATGCACAGAAGATTAAATTGTCGGTTCTCATAATTAATAAACTATGTTCAAAATCGATGATATTATTAGGTAAAATATCTTGATGATTGTAAGTACAAGATTATAGTATAATTTGTCTTGATTATGGGAGTGGTTTTACTCCGACTTCTTGTTACAGTATAACAACAACAACAACCCAGTAAAATATCACTAATGGGGTCTGGGGAGGGTAGTGTGTACGCAGACCTTACCCCTACACCAAAGGAGTAGAGAGGTTGTTTCCGAAAGACCCCTGGCTCAAGAAAATAAAATGACAAAATGACAAAAGAAGACAATATTAGTATCACCACAACAATCATAGGAAAAATAGGAACACCGTGAAATCTAGAAGAAAGATGCAAAGCAAAAGCGATAGCTAGTAAATAGGACCTGCATTGAAAAGCGAAATAGTAAGACACAACATTTTCACTAGCTATCTTAGACAAAAACCCCACCTGGCTAGTCCTACAATGGTACGAAGTAAGGCAAGACTCAACTACCTCCTAACCTACAACCCTAATACTCGACCTCCACATCTTCCTATCAAGTGTCATGTCCTCGGAAATTTGGAGCATCGCCATATCCTACCTGATCACCTCTCCCCAATACTTCTTAGGCCACCCTCTACCTCTTCTCGTGCCCTCCACAACCAGCCGCTCACACCTCCGTATCGAAGCATCTATGCTTCTCCTCTGAATATGTCCGAACCATCTAAGCCTCACTTCCCGCATTTTGTCATCAATGGGAGCCACGTGCACCTTCTTCCGACTACTTGTGCCAGTATACTTAGTGTATATTGAACAGACCAAGTAGAGAAAAGATGTTTTTGTACTGAATATATATAAAATATTTTCTCTAATTCATTGAATGAGCTTATACTCCTAATCTTGATATAATTATTATGATCAATGTGATTTGTTTGTTGTTTTGATTTATCAAAAGGTACAATTGTATTCAGAGTTAGTGTATGCCTGATAGATTGGACAATAACGAATAACATTTGTGAAATAATAATTAGTTGATAGAATTCATGATTCGTTTTTGAGTTTGATGATACCACTTTATGTAAGTGTAACGACCGACCAATCGTTTTAAGTATTACAACCCCGTTCCCCCATTTACTGCTCAATTTATGCCTTACATTTGGTTTATAACTTATCGGGTTAGTTGGTTCGGGTCCGGAAGAATTTTCATGCGTTCAATTATTCACAAGTTACTGTAGTGGGGCATAATTTTGGTACAATATTCGTTCTCCTATCTTGTTTAAAGGTACACATGTCCTGCTGGATTGACAAAAACTACATTTGTTTACAAGTTATGATGGCGAGATATAACTTTAGTATCAATCTTAATTCTTATATCTTGTTAAATTGTTCACATATTTTGTCGGATTGGTAGAACATGCATGTATTTAATTCTCCACAAGTTTTGACAGCAAGGCTTCACTTTAATACAATCTTCATTCTCCTCAACAACGCAAAAATGCCCCGTAGATGCAAATCTCCTCAAATTAATCTCACTTGAAAGCTTGCTCCCACACTATACCTCCAAATAGATTAGAAACATTTTTGTTTATTCCCAAGGATGTTTGTTTTCCAATCCCCCCAATTAACCAATAAAAAATTAAAGAAAAAAGAAAAAAAAATAACACTTTGAAAATGAAATGTGTTGTAATATCTACTACTCTTAGCTAGTGTTTGGCCATAGATTCCCCAACTTATTCTGAAAAATCTGATTTGGGTGAAGTTTGGTTTGAAGATAAAAATGTGTTTGGACATCTGTTTTGAGTGAAGTTTGGTTTGAAAAATCAAGAAACATAACTTATACCCACAAGTTCTAAAAACTATCACAAATACCCAACAATATCATTATCAATAACATTCATTATATTATCGCAAACTATAGTCCTGAACATAAATTAATTTGATACAAAATTATCATTTTTATAATGAACTACATGATACACTATCAGATGACCGAGAAGACGAATCAACATCGTTACAAAATAATAAATGGTGGGCTCTTTTATAAAATACAAAAGTTTGGGGCAATTTTAAAAAAATATAATAGCGATTTGGGATTTGGCCAAAATGTAGGCAAAATCTATGGCCAAATATGTGTTTGCCAAATAAAACCCAAGTTTATTTTGACAAAATCTATGGCCAAACGGGTCCTTAATGTTTGGGGATCTTTATAAAGATAGTCGACCAAATTCACTGTTTACTTTTTCTAACCGTTATACATAAATTACACTGATTATATACATAGAATATTATATATGAATTATACATATATTATATATTCATCGGTTGTTATTAATTTAAGTGGTTGCGTGTGCGGCATTCTTCCATTATTATGTTTGAGCTGCTCAGAAACATCCTTATTGGGCTTACAGATTTCTGGCCCAAAACGTATTCTTATTGGGCTTCAGTTTGCCCACTGCACCTCCCAAACAAGGCACTATAAATAACCACAAACTAGGGTTTTTCCCCAATTCCTCATACGGTCGTCCGTCTTTCAGCTTCAGCAGCAGCAGCTCCAGCTCCGAGGAGGAAGTCCCCAACCGTGAAAATGGTGAGATCTTGTTCCATAAGTTCCAGCATAAACATAGTAGCTCGAAAATTTCGTTTAATTTACCGATTTTGTTTATTTTATTTTCATCTTTTCTTATAATTTTGAGCAGCCGTCACACAAGACATTCATGATCAAGAAGAAGCTCGCGAAGAAGCAGAGGCAGAACAGGCCTATTCCTTATTGGATCCGAATGAGGACCGACAACACCATCAGGTATATTGATTTACCCTAATAATCTTACAAATTCATTGTCTTGTTTTATATAAAGTGTTTTTTTTGTGGTCCGTCGGTAAATTCTGCCTTTTTTGCACATTTATCTTTCAATTGCTCTTTAAAATGTGTATTTCTTGTTGCTTTATGTGTAGGAAACATGTTAAAGTTTGACTATTTTTAGAACTATATTATCGTATTACATTAAAAATCCTAATGTGTTTGTGAATATTCACAATATAATCTACTTGTTTCTTTTTGTGGTATAATAATACTCCATTTTTTGGTCTGTCGGTATATTCTACTTTTGTGCACGGTTAATGTTCAATTAGTTAAGATGTGTGTTTCAGGTCCCTTGTGTGTTGGAAACATGTTAAGGTTAGACTATTTTTAGAATTATGGTATCCTAATACATGAGTAACGAAACGGTAGAAATGTAAAAAATCCTACTGCATTTGTGAATACTTCACAACCAAAAGGAGCAAAAGAGCACATTTCAATTAATTGAAGTGTTCAGTCGGTGCATACTGTTTCTTGTGCACAGTTAACTTTCAATTAGTTAAAAGTGTGTGTTTCTGGTCCCTTTATGTGTGTGGAAGCATGTTGTAGTTAGACTATTTTTTAGAACTTTATTATCCTGAACGCATGAGTAATTAAATGGTGAAATGGCTAAAAATCCTAATGCGCATGTGAATATTCACAAGCTAAAGGATTAAAAGCTGCTGGAAAAAAGGATCAAAATCGCACATTTAAATCAATTGAAGCGTTTAGTTAGATATCGCGAGGACTAAAAGTTAGGAAGCATGTCTGAATTCGGTAAGTTTGAGTCTTCCCATACACTATGCCTGTTTTAAATGATTGCCATGCTGTATAAATAGGTTGTTCAAGTAATTAACCTCATAAGATGTTAACAGCTATGTATAGACCCTCATATTTCCTGTAATTGCATAAATTACTCAGGTAGTAATTGTCTTTTGCTTGTAATATATTTACCTTTGTCATCTGTAGTTAGAGTATTTTTAGAACCCTTAAATATGGAATAACAGTAAACTAAAGTAGTTAGAGTATTTTTAGAACCCTTAAATATGGAGTAACAGTAAACTAAACGTAACACATGAGTAATTAAATGGCAGAACGGTTAATAATTCTAGTAAACCGTGAATATTCACAAGCAAAAGGATCAAAAGCTCAGATTTCAGTTCATTGATGGTTAAATCTTTTTAGTCAGATATTATAAGGATTGAAGTTATAATTTACCATCTAGGAACCAAAAGTGTTATATTAGCCCTTTTTGTATTTTATCTTTCATTGATTGGGCTAAAATGTTGTGGTTGTGTTTTTTCAGGTACAATGCCAAGCGCAGGCACTGGAGACGTACCAAGTTAGGATTTTAAGGTGGAGGGCTCAAGTTTTGTTCAACATTTTATGGAAAACTTTCCGGGGTTCTGTTATTTTTGATTTTTGTTTACTAGGAGCTTATTCCGAAACGAAATCAAGTAGAGTTTTCTACTGATGTTTTGGTAAAAGTATTGGAGCTTGATTTTCCGCAGAGTTTATGTATTAAATGACTATTTTTGGATTTACTATGCTTTGTTGATCAATCTCTAGCATTTTAACTTGTGCATGGAACTCATATTAATGATCACAAAAGTGAAATTAGTCTTGTATGTCTGCACTTTTTCTTTTGGAAGGTTTAGGGTTTATTTTATTCAAGGGCTTTAAAAAATTTCCTCTAAATTATTTTAGTCCTGTCTTCAACATTTGATATAGTTGTCAGCCATTAATACTAGAAAACGTTGTCAACATATGATTACCATAGGTTAAAATATTGTTCTTGTAAAACATTTTCGTACCAACTGAATATTGTTCTTGGAGATTCTTTTCGAACAAAAACCTGACTTGTGAATTTCTTGGTCTTGTGGTCTAAGTGGTATTCTACTGAGTCTACATTTATGCATTTCTATCCAGCATTATACAATTGATATTTATGTTAGAAATTTATGAGCTTAATTTCTACAGTCGTCAGTTTGAACATGGATATACGCCTGTTCTACTTGCAGTTTGAGAACTTTTAGTTTGGTGCTGGTGTTGTTTTGGCTTGCACCTTCTTCAAGTTAGGCATGAACTTATTTGCAATCTTCTGTTCTTATGGTCTTTATCAGTGCTTAACAATGCAATCTGCTTGCATTTTCATATAATTGTCAGTGTTTTTTGGATAATGATGTTTGAGCCAGCTTGGACTTAGCGCTTGGAATTCCATATCCAAAAAAAACTATGCGGTATATTTAGGAAAAAATTGAGTTCGTCCTTTGGTTCAGAATTTGGAAAAAATTAACTTGGTTATCTTTACAAAAGCTCTATTGCAATCTAACGTCAGACAGAAGAGTTATTCAATTTTTAGCAAACACAAAAGGAAGCATGCTCGACAGTCGGCAGAAAATCATGAATAGCGTTGAATGAAACATCAACACTAAAAACCAAACCAAACAGATCTGCCATTTTCCTACAGATACTGAAGAAAACCAACAACCTCCCCAGTATAATCCCACAAGATACTGAAGAAAACCAAACTCAGAAATTATGAATTGAACAGCAAGAAGCATTACAGGATTAAACTCTTATTCCCTGCAAATTAATGAGTCACCAATTACAGGTGGTGGATGCTATTCTTTGAAATATATCCTTTGAAAATGAATTCCAGTCCTAATAAGCAGATCTCAGAGAAACCCAAGGTAGTGTTGTTTGGGTCACCAGAAGCAAATATAAATTATTTCAATTGCATATTTGAAACAAGCATAAATTATGTCAAACCAATGCAAAAGTTGAATGTACATATGGACGAGCATGTTTAAAGATGGTCACAGATAGCATTTGTGAAGTCAGTAGTTGATGAAGTACCACCAAGATCACCTGTTCGGTACTTCCCCTCCGCAATTGTGTTTAGGACAGCACCTTGGATACGATCAGCTTTATCATGTAGCTCCAAATGCCGTAGCATGGTTACAGCACTCAAAAGCAAAGCAGTTGGATTTGCCAAGTTCTGCACAGAGAAAAGTTTGGTTGTCTAGTCAATGGAGAGCATTCAATAGAAAAAGATAAGCATGGCATGCCAACTGATAACAGATGAAGCAAATAGTGAACTAGATTAAGAACAAAACTCACTGAACAACTGGCATCTAAAATATTCCAAGCAACTATTTGGCAGAGGAATCTCTAGCAGCATATTATATAGTTGAAGGAGTGTCAAGCACATAATGGTTGCATCCTTATAGTCCAATTTATATCGGATGTCATCTTAGTCACTGACACCAATTTAGAAATAGGACCCTCTCAATTCCCAATGCAGTGTGTTTAAAAGCGAGAAGCGCAAAAGCAAAAGCAAAAGTCTCTCGAGCTATAAGCAAGAAATGAAGCACTACACTTATTTAATATTAGCCCAGAACTTACTAAAATATAAATGGCAATTCAGTACATACAATGTCAAAATTCCAAGTAACATCATTAATTTCAACATCCAATTTACAAAATGACAAATTCATCCCAACTCCTCAAATGAAGTATTAATATGTAACTTTCACTAGCCCAAGATAACTTAAATAGAAAATTTGATTTTTAGTTTTCAATTAATAAGCATAGGTTGTTTAATGTCATTTTAGAACGAAGAAGATGCCCGAAGAGTGGAGGTGGAGCACAATGGATCCTTTATACAAGAACAAGGGTGATATCCAAAATTGCAATAACTATCGGAGTATCAAGCTGCTTAGCCATACTATGAAAGTCTGGGAAAGGGTGGTAGAGCTAAGGGTGAAGAGGAGTGTGTCTATTTTCGAGAGCCAGTTCGGGTTTATGCCGGGGCGTTCGACTACAGAAGCCATTCACCTTGTTAGGATATTGATGGAGCAGTATAGGGAGAGGAAGAAGAACCTGCATATGGTGTTCATCGACTTAGAAAAGGCATACGATAAAGTCCCGAGGGAGGTTTTGTGATGTTTGGAGGCTAGAGATGTACCGGTTGCCTATGTTAGGGTGATTACGGACATGTATGATGGAGCAAAGACCCGAGTTAGGACGGTTGGAGGGGACTTAGACCATTTTTCGATCATGATGGGGTTGCATCAACGGTCGGCACTCCGCCCTTTTTTGTTTGCCTTGGCGATGGACGTATTGACGCGCCACATCCAAGGGGAGGTGCCGTAGTGCATGCTATTTGCAGATGATATTGTATTGGTTGACGAGACGCGAGGCGATGCAAACGCGAGGTTAGAGGTATGGAGGTAGACCCTGGAGTCTAAAGGTTTCAAGTTGAGCAGGACCAAGACAGAATACTTGGAGTATAAGTTCAGTGGTGAGACTCGGGGAGGGGAATGAGAGGTGAGGCTGGACTCGCAGGTCATCCCTAGGAGAGGAAATTTTAAGTACCTTGGGTCTATTCAGTGCTTTTGAGAGCGATAAGCGCAAAAAAGCGACAGGGGCTCGCCTCGCTTTTGCTCTTCATTGAAATGAAGCGCAATTCTTAAAAAACATAAAGTAAACCTTGCAAAGAGACAATATAAATAATCAAAAAGTTCAATACATATCCCTATTAAGATATACGAAAAACAAACATAATGAAATAATCTGAAAATATAACACGTATATATATAACTGAAATCAGCAACACCTTAATTAAATTAAATTTAATAACTGAAATCAGTAACATTTCAAAGAAAAAGAAAAAAACTGAAAATAATAATAATAATTAAGTTTAATATAAGCAAAACAGCAACATTTCAAAATATAATAATTAAGTTTAAAAACTGAAATTCACACAAATTAATAAATAAAGGCAAAATAAGAAGAATAAAAGGGAAAAAAAAGGACCACTAGAACCCTAGAGTGGGCAATAGTGGACGCGGCGGGAAGAAGAAGAAAGAAGAGAGAAAAAAAAGGAGAAGAAGAAGAAAGAAGAAAAAAAGAAAAAATTACCTGGACAGACTTCTGGAACCCTAGCAGCAACAACAACGATGCTCGATGGAATGGAAGAAGAGAATGAAATGTCTTTACTTTGGGGTTTATGCTTTGTATAATAAAAAAAAGACCCAATCTTTTTTTAAAAAAGAAATTCACCCTTTTGACTGAAGCGATCGTTTTTTCACTTCTCGCTTCAGGTGTTGAAGCGATCGCTTTTGAAAATCGCGTCGCCTCAACTTCAGACAAGTAATGCACTTTAGCTTCGCATCGCTTCTCGCTTAAAGCGATGAAGCGATCATTTTTTTAAACACTCGGTCTATTATACAGGGGATGGGGAAATTGATGAAGATGTCACACATCGTATTGGGGCGGGATGGATGAAATGGAGAGTTGCTTCCGGTGTTTTGTGTGACAAGAAGTGCCACCGAAATTTAATCAGACCGACTATGCTGTACGGGGCTGAGTGTTGTCCAGTCAAGATCGCTCATGTCCAGAAGATGAAGGTAGCGGAGATGATGTTGAGACGGATGTGCGGGCACACCAGGTTAGATAGGATTAGGAATGAGATTATTCGCGACAAGGTGGGAGCTACCCCTATTGAGGACAAGATACAGGAAGCAAGGCTTAGGTGGTTTGGAGATGTGAGAAGGAGGAGCACAGACGCCTCGGTGAGGAGGTGCGAGAGGTTGACATTGGAGGGCCTACGGAGAGGTAGATATAGTAAGAAGTGGGGTGAGTTGATTAGGCAATACATGGCGTAGCTTCAGCTGACCGAGGACATAACCCTTGATGGGAAGGTGTGGAGGTCGAGGATTAGAGTAGTAGGGCAGGTGGTCTAGATTGTTCATACCGATAGTATTGGTACACACTCTCACATTCTATTGGTAGTAAATTTCTATGACTAACCGTTATTTTCTTTCATTGTTGGTCATCTTACTACTTTGTTGTTTTTATTCTGCTTTTATATGGCTTTTTGGTGTTGTCCTTTCTTGTCTATATTTTCATTGATGTGGTGCTTATACTTTCCTGAGCCGAGGGTCTATTGGAAACAACCTCTCTATCCTCACAAGGTAGGGGTAAGGTCTGCGTACACACTACGCTCCCCAGACCCCACGGTGTGGGATAATACTGGGTATGTTGTTGTAATTAATCAGCATAGGAAAGATTAATTTGCAACGCTAACTTTCATATTTAATTGCTTTAGGAACAGTACTAGTAGTTAGCTTTATCTGCAAGTATCATTTTTTATTCTCCTAACAAACAGTTCATAAACAAAGAAGGGGACAACACAAGATAGTGATCGCCTCTTGCTCAGATCGCTTCGGGCTTTGCCGTCTGAAACACACCATAGCTCCACTATACCTATGAGAAGCAAATGCCCCCTTACTTCACATCACTTTCTGCTTTAAGTGATGAAGCATTCGCTTTAACTAATACTGCCAAGACCTGAATATATTTTCCAGTTGTCTTCATTGTTCACGCTCAATGCTATATAGGGGAAAAATAGAGATCCAGCATGCAGAAAGGAAAAGAAATATTCTGAAAAAAATCCTACTTCAATACAAACCTTTCCAGCAATATCAGGTGCTGAACCATGCACAGCCTCAGCAAGAGCAATACCTCCCTCACCAATATTGCAACTGAGAAAAATCGTCTTCAGGAAAACCGAACAAAAACTCAAATGGGACATTAGAATTCAAAGGCAAAAAAGCACATACCTTGGAGTTAGGCCCAAACCACCAATCAGACCAGCACAAAGGTCACTGATAATGTCACCATAAAGGTTAGGCATCACCAAAACATCAAAAAGTGCTGGATTTTTCACAAGCTGTAAAAATTAAAAGGGAAGTAGGTCATGCACAACGAGATTTCCATATAGTAATGGACATTTAAAATGAGGTGTCATTTGAATAGTCTTGTAAAACTTATTCTAGGTATTTAAATAAGATGTAAAGACTAGAATGGCAATGAAGTGATTAGTCCTACCATCATACAACAATTGTCAATGACAACTTCCTCATACTTTATCTCAGGGTACTTCTCTGCTACCTCTCGGCAACACTTAAGGAAAAGACCATCAGTCTTTTGCATGATGTTAGCTTTGTGAATTGCAGACACTCTCTCTCTTCCATGAGCCTTGGCATAGTGAAACGCGTACTCCGCAACCCTTAAGCTTGCTTGACGAGTGATGATCTTGAGACTTTCAACCACACCCCTTACGACCTGATAACAAATGCAAATGAATTTGAAGATCTAAGCTATTTTTCTATATTTAAATAATTATAGAAAGAGACGACTTACTTGATGTTCCAGACCACTGTACTCTCCTTCAGTGTTTTCCCTGATAGTGATGAGATTGACATCATCGTAGCGAGTCTTGTATCCAGGTAGGCTGTAGCAAGGTCTAACATTGGCATATAGATTTAACTCTTTCCTCAATGTAAGGTTCAAGGAACGATGACCTTTCCCGATAGGTGTAGCCATTGGCCCTTTCAAACCAACCTTATTTCTTCTCACTGATTCAAGACTCTCCCATGTCAGAAAACTATTGGTTCTAGGGTCTATCTCCTTCCCTACATAGTGTTCTTCCCATTCAATTGGTACCTCAGCAGTCTTGAAAATCTGTACATATTAATAATTTACTTATTCCTCCATACATTTAATGAAGTAATAAAGAGCCTAAGAAGCAAGTTATAAACCACATCCAAATATGTTCAAATTTTGGTCTATTCTTTGCAATAAGTCTGACTATTACATGTCAAAAAGCAGGTTATAAACCAGATCCAAATAGGTTGACATTCATCAAATCAATTGGAAATCAAAATATATGAGAACAAGTTCGAACCGGACCTGTCTGACGGAGTCGGCGATCTCAGGGCCAATACCATCGCCGGGGAAAAGAGTAGCGCGGATCAAATTCGAATTGGACTCCGAACTGAAGCTCCGATCCAAATACCTAATCGACGAACTAGCGCGGCTACGTAGGAGTCTTCTCGCAATCTGAAAAGCCATTGTCTTTGATTCTTTGAATTGCTCTCAACTGACGCAACAATTGTAGAAAATGGTTGAAATTTTTCCAGTAAAAGTCCGAGAGAGGAATGATAAGGGCTTGGCGCTTGGGCCGTCTACTGTGGGTTGGGAATGTGAAGTTGGGCGAAGCGAAGCAATAGCAACTTTTAAGCCAGCTATTTAAAAGATATTTATAATTTATAATATATTTAAAGATTAGTCAATTCACCCAAACTTTAAAATTAAGAGCCCGTTTGAACATAAAAATTTTTTTACTTTTTTTCGAAATCAGCATTTATTCATAAAATTTTCAATTTTTACTTTAAAACGCATTTTAGAAATTTTTGAAAATTTAAAAAACTCCAAAAAACTATTTTTTAAAATTTTCACTCAAATGACTCACAAAACTTCAAAAACAACCCAAAATTATGTTCATATCAAAACACAATTCTAAATTTCAAATACCATTTTCACTTGAAAATTTTTTCCTCGATTTTGAAATTTTACAATTCTTATGTCCAAACGCCCACTAAGAATCCCGAATTTGAAAATTCAGCACTTAGTGTCCTGAATTTTTGAGCTACTAATTTAAAATTCAGGACTAAATATCCTGAATTTCTGAACTATTAATTTAAAATTCAGGACATAAGATTCGAAATTCAGGACGCAATTTTAAAACTTCAGGACACGATGTCCTGAAGTTTGAATTTTGAGGTTTAAACTCTAGGACGCAGTATCCTGAAGTTTGAGCAAAATTGGCTAATCTTTAAATGCATTGTAAATTGTGGATATATCTTAAAAAGCATGCCTAAAAGTGGCTACATGGTGTCATTTCCACTGTGAAGTACGCTAACCAATAAAGGCCCACGATCCAATGATAAGGTTGTTGTTATACGAAGTGCAGTAATAGCCACTTTTAAGCCCGCTATTATAATATATCCACAATTTATAATGTATTTAAAGACTAGTCAATTCATCCAAGACTAAGCATCCTTTTTTGAGTTGTAAATTTAAAAATTCAGGACTAAGTGTCTTGAATTTCTGAACTACTAATTTAAAATTCAGGACATAAGATTTGAACTTCTGGACACAATTTTCGAACTTTAGGACACGAGGTCCTGAAGTTTGAACTTTGAGGTTTAAACTCTAAGATGTCGTGTCCTGAAGTTTGAGAGAAATTGGTTAATCTTTAAATACACTATAAACTGTGGATATATTTTAAACAACATGCTTAAAAGTGGCTACTTGGTGTCATTTCCACACTGTTGTTTAATGGCAAAATACAAAATTGACCGGTCAGCTGAAACTAATTTTATTTGCTAGACAGAATGTGTGTGTGTGTGTCTATATATATATATATATATATATATATATATATATATAGTAACTTATAGTACTTTGTTATGTATATTTTGAAATGATAACTATTGTAACTTGTAGTACCTTTTATGTATTTTCTAAATGTGTAAATTTTATTTCAAAATACCTTAAAAAATCTATGTCTGAATTGACAAAAAAGTAGTCATTTTGACCCTCTAACTCTGAAAAGGTTCAAACAAATTAAAACGGAAGGAGTGTAATTTATCGACTATTATTTTTTAGAGCCGCTGAAGGTATACATTTCTCTTGTTTAGTTGTATGTTAATATTGTAATACTCCTATATTTTATTTCATTGTTACTTTAAATACTTTATAGTTACAATTTATAATATTGTAATACAAAGGGATTTGGAAGAAGTTTTCCTACTTTTCAAAGTACAAATGGAAAAGATATAACGATAAGTGCACAGGGACTTCAAGATATTATTATATACCGATAGTGTAAAAGATTCTTTTACCCTATCATGTCATCTAAACGATAATTATAGATAATGATCTATATATAATAAGTGAAATTAGTGACCTGAAAAATACGATAAATTACCTGTTACAATATATTAAAATCATTGATAGTGTGAAAAGTTCTTTACATTATTGTTGTATATGAATTAAATCCAAATTAAAACAAGTATTTTCCCTTTCTTCTAGGTAATATCAATTACAGACCAAAAATAAAATATAAAATAGTATAGTAGTTATTTGTAGTGGAATAAATTGAGTCAAATTTTTTCCAAGAAAATAGTACAAAAAAAGAGCAAAATAAGAAATTGTTGTAAGGTGATCCAACTTTTAAGGGAAAAAAAGGAATTCAGACAGTCAAAGATTTATTGAATGGTATCTCCTTTTTTGTAGACATTTTCAAAGGTAACCATAGACCAAAATTATATGGTTGTATCTAAATGAATGGTAGAGGTTTCAAATAAGCAAACATTAATAATTCTCTCTCTTTCAACACCCGAGCCTTATAAATATTTAAGGAGATTGAAAGAGGGAGATAGAAACAGACGTTTTTGTGTATTTGGAGATTCCAAGAAAAGTGAAAAAGTAAAATAAACAACAAAAAAATAAGGAGAGAGACAGAGCAATTCTGCAAATAAGTCTCTCTCCATTTATTTTTTTAACAAGAAAGCTTTTTTAGTCTTTCTTGTTTTTTCTCATGTGTTGAAAAAAATATTAATTTTCCTTCTCTTGGTTCCTTTTATTAAATTATCATCATGACGTCTAATTTATCATTAGAAGATATAAAAAATGAGCAAGTTGACCTTGTAAGTTACATCTCTAATTCTCCTTATCTCTTTTTTCCCCTTGTATATTTTTCATTTTCTTGAATATTTTTACTACATATACCTCGCATTAGGGGCACAAGCTAATTCAGTTTCTAGAGTTAATGAGTTTAAAATGAATTTGATCGTATATGTATATATTCTATTTTTTTTGTTGCATAAAT
Organism: Nicotiana otophora; assembly: GCA_000715115.1. Classification (NCBI taxonomy): domain Eukaryota; kingdom Viridiplantae; phylum Streptophyta; class Magnoliopsida; order Solanales; family Solanaceae; genus Nicotiana; species Nicotiana otophora. Next base: position 11,580 of record AWOL01S0077478.1, on the reverse strand, counting down.
ATATACATAGTTCGAGTCGAAAGCAATAAGTTTAGTTAAACTGGCTCTAATAAGATGCATGTCATGGAGACCACATATTATACATGCACAAGCACTTACCTTTGGAAAGAGTACATCATGCATTAGGGGCATGTCACGTAGACCATATATTATACGTCGCGGACAACATGCATTAAGGGGCATGTCACGTAGACCATATATTATACGTCGCGGACACCATGCATCGGGGGCATGTCACGTAGACCATATATTATTAGTAGCGAACACTATGCATTAGGGGCATGTCACGTAGACCCTATATTATACGTCGCAGATACTTATAATGACAATGCAAATATTTTTTATATATTATTAGTGTAATTTTAATATGTGATAACAGGTTAGTTATTTTTAATTAAGCAGTTGAAAATGATATATTGAATGAACGTGCAGGAAAACATTCCGGTGGAGGAAGTGTTTCAGCAGCTAAAATGTAGCAAAGAAGGATTATCATCTGAAGAGGGCCAAAAAAGGATCCAAATATTTGGCCCCAACAAACTTGAAGAGAAAAAGGTAGTCTTTTTTTGTTCATTAATAATCTTCATATTCTATTTTAATTAAATCTTGAATATTAGCATTAATAATTTATGTTTTTTTCTAATTGTAGGAGAACAAGCTTCTCAAATTCTTGGGGTTTATGTGGAATCCTCTCTCATGGGTTATGGAATCAGCTGCTATTATGGCCATTGTTTTGGCCAATGGAGGAGTAATTACAATATTAACTTATACAGTTATTTTTTATATTAATAAGGTTAATTAGTGCATAATTAGTAATGGAAAAATCTTCAAAAAAATGCAGGGCAAGCCACCGGATTGGCCAGATTTCGTTGGTATCACTGTATTGCTCATAATCAACTCTACTATCAGTTTTATTGAAGAAAATAATGCAGGAAATGCTGCAGCTTCCCTTATGGCTAATCTTGCTCCCAAAACTAAGGTATCCCATAATTCATTATCATACATGCTTTAGTGAGAGGTCAGAAGCGGTAAGATTCAGACTTAATGAGTTCAATCTTTATGTTTTCATCGCTGAACTCAGTGGACTTTTGCAATAATGGCTTCAAGATTTAATATTTGTTAAAATTTTAATGATTTTCACGTATATATCTATGATCCGTGTGAAATATGATGGTTCAGTTGAAGCCATTGAACCTATATTGCTTCCGCCTCTAGTTTAGTCCTCTACAGAGACGGATACAACATATTAACACCGTGTTCATCTGAATCCTATACTTTCGGTTTGGAGTATAAATTTATGTGTAAAGATTCACTAAAATTGCTATATATAGTAGGTCTGAACCCATAATTTTAGAAACATAATAGATTCAATGCTAAGAATCTAAAAGATTGAACCTATAGAGTTAGATTCTGGCTCCGCCTTTGGTCCTCTATCGATTTCTTAATGTGCTATGATGATATTGATCATAATCTTTGAAAAAATTTGTGACTTAATTCAGATTCTGAGAGATGGAAAATGGTCAGAGGAGGATGCCTCAATCTTGGTTCCAGGTGATCTTATTAGTATCAAGTTGGGAGATATTGTCCCAGCCGATGCTCGTCTTCTTGAGGGTGATCCCCTCAAGATTGATCAGGCTGCACTCACTGGTGAGTCCTTACCTGTGACAAAGTTCCCTGGGGCTGAGGTTTTCTCTGGTTCCACTGTCAAGCAAGGAGAAATCGAGGCAGTAGTCATCGCTACTGGTGTTCACACCTTCTTTGGAAAGGCTGCTCATCTTGTAGATAGCACAAACCAAGTTGGCCATTTCCAAAAGGTAAAAGAAAATAACTAATGATTTGTGATCTGAAGTTAAAGATTCACTTAATTCTTGAAAAAACGATTGTGATTTGGGATTCTGAACTTTGGCTGGATTGCGATGATCAGGTGTTGACTGCAATCGGAAACTTCTGTATCTGCTCTATTGCTGTGGGAATGGTGATTGAGATAGTGGTTATGTACCCAATCCAAAGGCGCAAATATAGAGATGGAATTGACAACTTGCTTGTGTTGCTTATCGGAGGTATCCCAATTGCCATGCCAACAGTCTTGTCTGTGACAATGGCTATTGGATCTCATAGGCTTGCACAACAAGGTGCCATTACAAAGAGAATGACTGCAATTGAGGAAATGGCCGGTATGGATGTCCTTTGCAGTGACAAGACCGGTACTCTCACCCTCAACAAGCTCACCGTTGACAAAAATTTGATTGAGGTTGGTAATCAGGACAACGTTGTACCTTTTTTCGTGATTATTATAGTTATATTTGAGGAAATATGAAGGCGAAAACGTTATCAATGTTTGGTGGTTGTAGGTTTTCCCTAAAGATGCGGACAAGGATACCGTTATGTTACTTGCTGCTAGGGCTTCCAGGGTTGAAAACCAAGATGCTATCGATGCTTGCATCGTTAACATGTTGGGTGATCCCAAGGAGGTAATATATTTTATCATGAGGTGATATTAGTAGTTTTTTCACTATTCCAAGAAATTGTAAAATGGCATTATATGCTTCTTGGAACTTTGCAGGCAAGATCAGGCATCCAAGAGGTTCATTTCTTACCTTTCAATCCGGTTGAAAAGCGCACAGCAATTACATATATTGATGACAAAGGAAACTGGCACAGAGCTAGCAAAGGAGCTCCTGAGCAAGTACGATAGTGTTTCTATATTTGCCTTCACTTCATGTATTTCCTGTGTTCGGCATCTCATTTGCCGTTACCCTTTGCCAGATTATTGAACTTTGTGAGCTCAAAGGAGATATCAGGAAGAAGTCCTTAGATATCATCGACAGCTATGCCAACCGTGGTCTTCGTTCCTTGGCTGTGGCAAGACAGGTAAACTAACATACTGTTAGATAACTCTGTTTGGATAAGTGCATCATATTATTGATTGTCGTTAACTAAGCATGAATACATGATATTTATGCAGACTGTACCAGAAAAGAGCAAGGAAAGCGATGGTTCACCTTGGGAATTCGTTGGCCTTCTGCCCCTTTTTGATCCTCCAAGGCATGACAGTGCTGAAACAATCCGCAAAGCTCTTGATCTTGGTGTTAATGTTAAGATGATCACTGGTGACCAGCTCGCCATCGGTAAGGAAACTGCCCGTAGGCTTGGCATGGGAACCAACATGTATCCTTCTTCAGCTCTTCTTGGAGAGCACAAAGATGCAGCCATTGCTTCAATTCCTGTCGATGAGCTCATTGAAAAGGCAGATGGTTTTGCCGGAGTCTTCCCAGGTAAATATTAGTAGTACTATCATTGAACTACAATATAGAAAAGTTTAGGCAAAAGAACTAACATAAAAAGGTTTGATTTTGTGTAGAGCATAAATATGAGATTGTGAAGAAGCTCCAAGAAAGAAACCATATCTGCGGTATGACAGGAGATGGAGTGAACGATGCACCAGCACTAAAGAAGGCAGACATTGGTATTGCTGTCGATGATGCAACAGACGCTGCCAGGAGTGCATCTGATATCGTCTTGACTGAACCAGGTCTTAGTGTTATCGTGAGTGCTGTGTTGACAAGCAGAGCCATCTTCCAGAGGATGAAGAACTACACCATCTATGCAGTTTCCATCACAATCCGTGTCGTTATGGGATTCATGCTCATTGCCCTTATCTGGAAGTTCGACTTCTCGCCATTCATGGTCCTTATCATTGCCATACTCAATGATGGAACTATCATGACCATCTCTAAGGACAGGGTGAAACCATCTCCATTGCCCGATTCGTGGAAACTCAAAGAAATCTTTGCCACTGGTGTTGTACTCGGGACCTACCAAGCGATCATGACTGTTGTGTTCTTCTACCTTGCAGCTGACACTGATTTCTTCTCTGTATGTTATTCTCCCCCTAAACTTAAACAAAAAATGAAAACATAACATGAAATAAACTAACAAATTTTATCATATATGTGCAGGAAAACTTCCATGTTAGATCAATCAGAAACTCTCCAACTGAGCTTACAGCTGCACTATACCTTCAAGTGAGCATTATTAGTCAAGCTCTCATCTTTGTGACCAGATCAAGAAGCTGGTCATTCGTCGAACGCCCTGGCCTTATGCTTGTTGCTGCCTTCTTTGCCGCCCAATTGGTAAGGATCTTGAAAAATGAATTACTTGACTTGGTTTTTAATGTGTTGTTCTATCGGAAACAGCCTCTCTACCTTCTCGAAGGTAGGGGTAAGGTCTGCATACACCCCCCGACTCCACATTATGGGATTACAGTGGGTTTGTTGTTGTTGGTTTTCAATATGTGGCTACCTGAAATTCATAATTTTCTCCCATTTTTTCCAGGTTGCTACCGTGCTCGCTGTATATGCAAACTGGGAATTTGCTAGGATCAAGGGAGTTGGTTGGGGATGGGCAGCAGTTATCTGGATCTACACTATTATTACCTATATCCCTCTTGATATTCTTAAATTCATCATCCGTTTCGCTTTGAGTGGAAGGGCATGGGATTCAATGATCCAGAACAAGGTAAAAGAAGCAACAAAAATTGACATAACATGAACATTTCCATTGAATTCTATTCTTGACTAATTAGTAATATCATTTCTTGAATATATTAGACTGCCTTCACAACCAAGAAGGACTATGGAAGGGGTGAAAGGGAAGCACAATGGGCTTTAGCTCAACGTACACTTCACGGTCTCCAGACACCAGAAAACACTGGCCTATTCAATGACAAGAACTACAGGGAATTGTCCGAGATTGCCGAGCAGGCTAAACGTCGTGCTGAAGTTGCAAGGTATATGAACAATATCATAGATGCTAAATTAAAAAGGGCAGTCAGGTGCGTAAAACATCTCGCATTCACACAAGGTCCAGGGAAGTGCCGCACCCCAAGAGAGTGTGATATAGGCAGCCTAATGCAAGCATCAGTGGCTGATTTCACGGCTCGAACCCCTGATGCACGCAGGGTCCAGGGAAGGGCCGCACCCCAAGAGGGTGTGATGTAAGCAGCCTAATGCAAGCATCAGTGGCTGATTCCACGGCTCGAACCCCTGACCTATAGGTCACACGGAGACAACTTGACTGTTGCTCCAAGGACAGCCCCTTGGACAGCCCGGTGCACAAAGTATCCCACATTCACGAAGGGTCCAAGGAAGGGCCGCACCCCAAGAGGGTGTGATGTAGGCAGCCTAATGCAAGTACCAATGACCGATTCCACGGCTCGAACCCCTGACCTATAGGTCACACGAACACAACTTGACCGCTGCTCCAAGGACCTATTGATGTTAAATTACTATGATAAATTATTTTGAGTGACACAAACCTATACTTACAAGAACTATGTTATTGCAGGTTGAGAGAGCTACACACTCTAAAGGGACATGTTGAATCAGTGGTCAAGCTAAAGGGACTAGATATTGAAACAATCCAACAACACTATACTGTCTAAAGAAGCTGCAAATCAAATCAACTTTCTTTTTTTCCCATATAAGGATGGACATTTTTCAGCTGGCATTATGTTGGATGAGGATATTGTTTTGTTGAACAACAAAGGGCTAGCTGTTCATTTAAAAAAAAATCTTGAGTATTAACAGTTATCTATAGAACAAAATAGAAAATAAAAGAAAAAAATTGTAACTAGTAGTTATTTTGTATAGTAATTTATCGTATCTATATGTTTTATGCTATATCTTATTTGGTTAAATCAAATTTCTGTCTCCACAATCTTTTGAATTACTTTGTGTTGCAAATGGAGTTCCTCTATAGAAATGTTTTTTTTTTTTTTTTTTTGCGGCAAATCAATAAATGAGAGTTGATGGAGATAAAGGGAGTAGAATGACATGAAAATCAATGGAAAAAATATGTAGTTATGTATATGTAATAGGTTGAAGATGTTATTGTAATAATGTAGTTTGTAAGGTTATTGTGAATATTAATAGAAATAACCTACTTATATTAATACTATTTATAGCTTCAATGTGCATGTTGTCATGCATGGTTGAAAGTCTTGCTTTTTTCAACTAAAAGAACAAGGAAATACAGCAAAGAGAAGGGGGAGGAAAGAATTTCCTTTTTTTTTTTTAAAGTAGAATAAAATAAAGATGAAGAACATTATAAATAAATCTTGTAAAGAAAATTAAAGAAGCCTGCAATTTATGGCCTCACTTGCACAAGTTAGTTAAAGGATAAAAGAAAGAAAAGATTAATTAACCAATCAACTCTATCTCGATCCCAAATTATTTGAAGCAAGTTGTTAATAAAAGCAATTAATTTTGGTTCCAAGGCTTTCTAAGAAAACAAAGACATCCATTTTTTTTTTCAATTCACAAACTTATGTTTAAATTCTATTATTCCTAGTTATTATCAAACTTTATTAAGGGTGAAGAACTCATAGTTGACATGTAATATAGATCAAAACATTCTCTCTTATATGACTAACTAGTGGCAGTTAGCCCGTGCTTAGCTCCGGCCCAATCCAAAACTTGAACTAATTTATATTGTTATGTGAAAATGTAAAGTTTGGCACACTAATTAATACTTCCTCATGTTCCCTTTAATTGATTTTTTAATTTTTTTTTATAGTCCATAATATTTGATTTTTCAAATATCAAGAAAGGATTAATTTTTTTTTTTTAAGTTGGCCTTGGAATAAAAAGCCTAGGAGTATTTGTTATATTTTCAATGAGTAAATTAAAGTTAATATGGTAATATTGTTAATTAATGCTAAAAGGTGAATTTGATAATATATGAAAACAAACAAAAATTAAATTAAAGTAGACCGGAGGAGTATGTGGTTTTCGTGGCATATAAACAACTTCAATTACATGTGTTTCCTTATTAATTATCTCAATTAATATCGCCCTTTTGAGTAACCCCAAATAATAGTGAATACTACCTCCATTTTAATATGATCATATTGAGTGCATATGAAGTTGTAGGCCCAAATTCAACATAAATCTTTAATTTAATTTGGATGTACTTCATTTTAGTAATTTTGTAGATTCTTTTTTACTTACCAATTCTACGTATTTGCTGAGAAATTAAAAAATAAAAAAAAAGATAACCAAGAATTTCAATTGCACTCCACATTGTGGAATTCTTGTTAAATCAAGTTATTTAAGATGGAAAATTTAGATTTTAAATTGATAGAACAAAAAAAAATTCACAGTCCAGATTATGTGATTCTTCGTACCAATTTCATATTAAGTTTCTCACTTCTGCTATATATACAAAGAATAGTAAATAACATATTTCAACAACACGATAGTAACAACCACAACTTATATTTAAATGTAAGGTCATACCTGAATTTATAAGTACACTAATAAAAATATTATTTGGTCCTTCCGTAGAAATAATATTATTTTTATAATGCACTAATTAATTTTTTTTTACAAGGGCTTCGCACTACAATCAAAGCTATGGGTGCTCCCGAATAACTACTGTATAAAGATGTCATACATTAGAGAAAAATATACACAATCATAACTTGTCAAAGAAGCGAATTATTTCATTTAAGATTAAGTTTACTAATCATAACTTGACAAGAGTGAGTTGCTCTAGTGGTAAGCACCATCCACTTCCAACCAAGAGGTTGTGAGTTCGAGTCACCCCAAGAGCAAGGTGGGGAGTTCTTGGAGGGATAGAGCCGAGGGTCTATCGGAAATAGCTTCTCTACCCCAGAGTAGGGATAAGGTCTGCGTACACATTACCCTCCACAGACCTCACTAGTGGGATTATACTGTTGTTGTTGTTGCTGCATTAGAGAAAAATATATACAATCATAACTTTGTTGTTGCATTAGAGAAAAATATACACAATCATAACTTGTCAAAGATGCGAATTTATTTCATTTAAGATAAAGTTTACTAATAATTCCATAATCAAATATGATACACATGGCATTTCTTGCTATTTTCAAAATACTTGATACTCCATGAAAGAAAGAAAAAATAGTAGTTCGTTTTTTTATCCACTCCAACTTAATCTTCTCAACAACCATTCATAAGTGATGATATATTATTTTGTTCGTCATTTTACGGTCTACTCTTCAAAAAGTAATTTTGTTAATTCATGATTTGTAAGAAAGGATACTCCACTAACATACTTAAAATATGAGAAATACATCACATAAGCATAAGGTGAGCAACCTATTATTGGCCATACAATCTAAACCATTCCTGAAATATTTGTAAAGTTCTTTCCTTCTTTTTGTGTTGTATGTTGAAATTTCTTATGACATTCTAAAGTATCAAATAATTAGTGTAGATTTTCAAATAGGATCAATTCTAATAGCAAAAGAAAATAAAGTCTTAGTGTTATTCTCCACTTTGCACAAGAAATTTTCGAAGAGAATAAAAATTAAGCTCAAATATTTTATTGATTTAGTCAAACCAAGTAAACTCAATTAACCTTAAAATAATTGTCCACCTTCTTTTCTCTAAGAAATAAATTAAATCAAAGTTAAAGCGGAGAAAATACAAATTCAAAAAGGCTAAGGATAGAATTCAAAAGGCTTTCAATTTTAGAAAGCTAGGCACATATATCAAAAACCCAAAAGCTTAATGAAGGAACTGTATATTGCATCAGTTTTCCAAAAGTAAAATTTTATCAACTCAAAAGAGAAGTTGTTGTAGACTCATCATTTTTATGGGCCCAGCGTAAAGCATCTAGTGCCACGTGGTAGAATCTTTAAATTAACGCGTACCAATAAAGTTATTTCCTTTAACATAATTACATAAATACCCTATGGACCCAGGTTACAAAGTCAGCATATAATTGGCATTTTAACTAAGATTCTTATTTTTTCTGTCATTAGCCATGTTGACCCGAAGCTCCTTAAACTGTGCCTTATTAATAGTAGGAATGTACTGCTAATCTTCAAAAATAAAAATAAAAATAAAAAACTTCTGTTTTACTTGCTAAAAAACCTTCTGACTAACACATAACTTTTGTGCTTTTGCACAATACAATAATGACTATGCCTCAATTACAAGTAGATGTGACTAACAAGGATTACACAACAAAAAAAATAAATCAGATACGCTTTTGCACCATACAAAACATAAAATAATTAGTTTTCTCTATTCTCTTAGCCACCCAACAACCTACCATTACATTAATATACATTTACATTAAAAAATTTGTTGTTACAATAATAGAGCAAGACTATCATTTCCCACTAGAAAGGAAGTGAAGTTGTCGGAGAGAACGCTAGCCACAACAGCAACTACTACGCCTCAATTCAAGTAAGTTTATGGTCAACTATATGATTTCTCACTATCCATATCGCTCCATTAAGAACTACTACAATCTCAATCCCAAACAGATTTGGGGTCGGCTATATGAATCCTCATTGTCCATGTCGCTCCATTTAAGCTCATTCTGGTCCAATATTATTATAAGAAAAATAATGAGGACATTTGACGTTCTCTTCTCCTACTGCTTCACTCTATGCTTCCATGAAGTTAGTTCAGAAGGGATCAAGTCTTCATTACATGAAAGAACAGCCTTTGCCATTAGTTTTCCAAGCCAAGCATGGTAGAACAAACCCCTGGAACCAAGGCCTGTAAATAACCAGTACTTACACTTGCTCCGACAACCAATGAATTCATCTATACAACCCAAGAGTGGAGGTGATCCTTCTGCAGTTAGTGGTGGCATTGCCCTTAGCCCTGCACATGCTCCTGTTACGGTCCAATCTTTTATTGCTGGATATACAGCAGATGCCTTTGGCAGTAACTCTTCAAGAGCTTTAGAAGCTTCTTCTTCTGGGACATGTCTGGAATAATTCCTCGATTTCCATTCCCATGTTGACCCCAAGTACAACGTTCGAGGTCCCTGAACAGCAAGCCATGCATCTGAAAGAATGGAAGGGCTGTGCTCTGGATACTCCTCTCTGAAGTTTATCATTCAGAAAAACTTCTAATAAGTTCCATGTTGGAGGCAATGAATGTTAAAATAATTTCAACCAATAACTTTGGGCCTTAGATACTCGACATAGAAGAAAATAGCAGAGGACACATCAAAAAGGTTTTTTTTTTTGGGGGGGGGGGGGGGGGGGGGGGAATTGAACTAGGCAACAAATCCCTCATGCTAGAAATCAGAACCAACTAAACTCAATCTTCTCAAATAAATATTACTGTATACAGATATTCTGTTATCCAGAAAGAAGAATAAAGGGACACAAGGAGCTGGAATAGCTTCATGAAGCAACAAAAACAAGAAGAAGCCCAGTAATTTCCCACAAGTTCGAAATAGCATTTTTTCACCCATTGGCAGTTTTTTAGCTGTGGATTACCTTCTGGGGTAATTGTCTAAATTGTGCCCATGCTTTTGAAAAACCCCGTGTAAACAACTCATTTGACACGCCTTACTCTATGGAATGAAATGCAAGGTATGAAAACGGGAAAGTAATTACAATTAGCCTATCACAATCATGAGAGACTTATTGTCATCAAAGTCTAATGTACAATCAAGAAAGGCTAATGTAAATACATCGACGCATTTAAAGATAGGATATTTCAGTATTCCCCATAAAAATGTCACTTCATTGCTAAAGAATATATTCATGATATATGGGAAAATTACAAAAGTCAATCAATGTCATATTTTCTTTATAATATTTAGCAAATAAAGTATGGATAAAAATGAGGATATCAAGAAAATGGAGATATCTGATGGACAATGTAGATATATCCATGTAAGAGATGTATAAACTATAAAGATATCAAGACACCCCAGTTCTCAAGGTTTGAACTCATCTTCTTGAGACAAGAGTGGGTTGGCATAGTGGAAAGAACCTTCTGTTATTCCCGGTCAATATTGCTGTATTTGTAAATATTAATTCTGCAAAATATAAGTTAACGTAATAAAACAATAATAATAAATTCGAGCCCACTGAATTCACAGTGTTTCCTTAAGGAATTTAATCCCCTCCTAGTACCCAAGGTAATGGATTATTTCCTCCCAGGATAGAACGAATAACACACTGGTGTAGCGGTACTTCAAACCCCAGTGTTTCGGCGAACACAAAGTTCGGTAGCAAATCACACTTACAGTTGCTTTGTTTGAAGTTAAAAAACAATGCAGAACGAAGGAGTATATACTCAGAAAAACGTATGGAAGTTCTGAGAGGAAGGAGTGCAATGTATAGCCAATTTGTTGAGCGAATTGTATGTTGAGTTGAGTATCTTTCTTCAACATTTGCTGCTCATATATATAGCAGCCAAGAAGGAGTGCAAGACCAAACATCCACCCTTCATGGTGGAGCAAGCATTACATGTTTGTGAAGCAAGCACTTCATGGTGGGAAGACCACTATCCGGCTGCCAAATTATCAATACACGGATTGGAAAATATCCGTTACAAATACGGATAATCTTACGTTAATATTTACTATTAACAAATAAATTTGGTCCAAAAAATTAATCAATCAATCGATCATTTGACCAAATCCAAATCCAAATCCAAATCCAAATCCAAATCCGAAGCCGAAGCCGAAGCCGAACCGAGCGAGCGACGACGGCGGCGCGAGGCTTGCTTTCTTCTTTACTCTTTAAGAGCTACAAGAAGAGCAATTATATATATA
>AWOL01S0077475.1:13496-23743 GCA_000715115.1 Nicotiana otophora | reverse complement strand
ACACAAAGAACAAAAGATACATGACCCCGGGATGAAGTGGGGCTCACCAAGTCAGCTGGGAAGAAGGTGTACTACTATCACTGATCAATATCGTCTGCTGTGGAACCACTTGCAACTATTAAAGATGCAGCGCCCCCGGCAAAAGGGATGTTAGTACCGTCGAATAATACTAGTATGTATAACTAAACACCCTCTCAATAGAATGAATAATATTACAAGGAGGAATAATCATAAAATCAATGAAAGTCTCGAACAATACCAAAACATCAAGTTTCACGTAAATTCCCATATTTTCAGATTGGTGATTCTTAGCGATGATATACCATTGTTCACAATACCATTATTCACAATACCAGTACCATAGTACTCTTAGCACGGAGTCCGATCACGACCCGATCGGCTAGACTATCTATTTAGAGACATCAACCACAATCACTCTCGATATTAATACCCCCGTACTTTTAACACGAATTCCGATCACGACCCGATCGACTAGGCTATCTCATTAGAGACATCAACCACAATCACAATTTAAATTATAATTTCCAGCACAATCACCACCATGTGTGCGGCATGGTGTTCGATCATGGCCCGATCGGCTAGGTTATCTCATTCGAGACATCAACCTTTTTATATCAATCATCGCATTTCATACTTCTTTCACATCTTTTCATTTCATTGCCACTAGTGGCGACAGTTATAAAATCATTCTTGGCACGTTGGCCGTACTTAGTATTTCATGCTCACCTTTTCAATTTCAAACATCATCATTATCATCAACAACAAATAAAATTCAATTCAAGGATCGTAGTACACATGTGAGCAATTAAGAGTCTTAGGCACATAGAGATATTTCATAAAATTTGGCATAATAGCCTTTGTTTGAACTTGACTTGAAGTTGAAACATTATTAATGCACAAACCATATTTTGAACACACCCTCAATTGATAATATAACATGAATAATGCATTTGGGATACTTATTGAACATATATCTTTCGACACAAACTTACTCGGAATAGCCAATTTATAATGAACCACTCGGTTCTTACATAAATTACATGAATATCGTGGGATTCAATTCTAAGAGAAGAGTTTATCCAACATACATCAATAGAGCCTCCTTAAACTCTAAAATGTTCCAGAATTCTTAGCAACTTCAATCTATTTCAAGGTCCTTTTATGGAGGATTCCATCATCCCACAACCCATTCTTTACCATTCTTAGCTCAACAATCTTCTTACACCCTTTGATAACACATGCATGAAAGATGAACAACTCCCATGCCCAAAGGTTATCTTACTAATTGCCCAATTCAAGACAAAATTCGAAGTTGAGGTTTAGGGTGTAGAATCTTACCTTTAGGATGAAGACCTTGTGAGTTTTCCTTCTTAATCTTCCAAGATTTGAGCAAGAATTGAAGAACAATTATTGAGGAAAACCTTCTCACTCTAGGGCACTCTATCTCACTCTAAAATGTCAGATTTTTGATAAAAAATGGTCCATTGCATCTATTTAACGAAGTAGGGTCGGGTTGTAAAAATCCAAAAATATTGCCCCGGAATAGGATCTGCGGTCTCATATGCGACCGCCTAATGGATGTGCGATACGCAGAACAGGACGCATAATTAGCCTCCAGAACTGGGCATGATTGACTCTATCTACGGTCGCATAATGCACCACAGAACTGGTCGGCAGTCGTGTAATGCGGCGCAAACCTGACCACCTGCACACGTCGTATAGGGGTAGGGTGGATGAAATGAAGGTTATCGTCTGTAGTACTGTGTCACAAGAATGTGCCACTAAAACATAAGGGCAAGTTATATAGAGAGGTGGCTAGACTGGCCATATATTATAGAGTAGAGTGTTGGCCAGTTAATAATTCCCATATCCAGAAGATGAAAGTAGCAGAGATGAGGATGTTCAGATGGATGTGTGGGCAAACTAGGTTCTATAATCCTCAACTCGTAAAACTAATTCGGCAGCACGCAACATTATATTTCTTTTGCAAATTTTTTTACGGGGCCTTACATTCTCCCCAACTTAGGATCATTCGTTCTTGAATGAGGGTAAATATCCAACATTAGCATCGTATGTGGCCCAACTGTTAATTCACACACACCCGTAGTTTCAAAATTAGGCTAACTCCCTAAATTTCCAAAACGTTTGCCAGAGTCTCCCCTGTAACTGGGCCTATCCACCAAAGATCAGCGCAAGAGATCCTAGCACAAACCACGTCATCCAAAAGCTCATAAACAATTGTATTTGTAAGGCCCCGTAAAACTTTACCTAAAACCCAGGGTTTCGTGGTGCCGAGGTAGGCGTATGTGTTAATGATGGCCGCGGTACAGACTTATTGGGTTGAACAGTATGCTGGGGAGTTGAAGGAAAATGCTTTGCAGAAAAAGGCATTTATGCGGCCCACTATGTGGCTGCAAAATCACTCTGCGGGCAGTAAAATGGCCGTAGAGTGAGGCAGTCAACTGGGTAACTATTGGATGTCATTTTGCGGAAAATTATGCGATCGTAAAATGATTTTGCGAGCAGTACATTGATCGCAGAACCAGCATGGAGATTTTTTGGAGGGAAGTTCTACGGTGCATTATACGATCGCAGAACGGATCTTTGGGCCGCAAAACGGCTGCATACCCAGGCAGTGGTGCCCAGTTACAGATGGCTATTTCGCGGACCGCAAAGGCATCATGTGTTATAGGAATTATCAAGAGAATTGAATCAATTAACATGTGTTATAGGAATTGTCAAGATAATTGACTCAGGTATGTTAAGGCTATCCCTTCTTTCTTTTGGCATGATCTATACGACACAAACGAAACGAGCAAATGCATAATTTCCATAAATGACTTTATTTAATGAAATACTATAGATGCTTATGTTCTTGATTCCCCATGTGTCATATTATTCTATCATCTATTCATGGGTCTCAGAAAATACGTAAGTTGATAAAGTTTATTTCCTGATATTGATCAAAGGCATAGTGATCTTATGACATTTTGAAATATCTTATTAACTTATTTCTTATGCATTTCATGCATTTATACATGTACATTGACCCATGACCAGATGGCGTTATATACGCGTATATATATATATATATATATATATATATGTATATGGGATATGGGAAAAAGGTTACGAAGTTATATAAGCACCGCCACTTGATCAGCTGATATACATTGATGATTTTGCCCAGAGTGGCTGAGATGATATGATGGGATGCCGTCAGAGGCTTGATAATGTTATGATCACATATACCCATGGATGGTATGATATTTATGCGCATATGCATGATATTATAATACTAAATGATTCACAGAGATATTCAGATATACATGTCGAGTCTTTTACTCCATGTTTTTCTCATGTCTAATGTTTACTAATTTTCATTCCTTACATACTCGGTACATTATTTGTACTGACATCCCTTTTGCCTGGGGATGATGCGTTTCATGCCCGCAAGTCCCGATAGACAGGTCGAGAGTCCTCCAAGTAGGCTATCTGCTCAGCGGAAGATGTTGGTGCGCTCCATTTGCTCCGGAGTTGCTATTGGTCAGTATGATTAGGAAATGTGTTAATTGGTATGGTGGGGCTCTGTCTCGACCTTTATAACATTTATGTATCCTTAGAGGCTTGTAGACATATATCGTGTACGTGAAAGCTTTTACGGCCTTATCGGCCTATGTTCAGTGAAATTTTGGTATTATAGGCCCTATGTCACATGTATACTTGTCACGTCAAATTGGGTCATCTTATATTGAGTATTCCCTTATGTTTATCTGGTTAGCCCATGACGGCCCGTTTGGCCCATTTGCCAATGACACTATGATAAGAATGATATGAAATGTTGGTACTCGGTTTGGGTCGTGACAGAGAGGGTAGCAGTAAGGCCCGATCCGTGGGCAGCTTTGGGAATTCATTTGGTGGCGGTAGGTCAACATTCAGGGGAGGGTCATCAGGGCCATCCCAGTCTTTTGCTCAGTCATCAGCCAGTACACCTAGTGCTTGATAAAATGCTCAAATGAGCTAGAACCATTATCATCTTCCTAATTTTTGTTCAATTTGCTACTTTTCTAAAATAGATTGAAGTTGCTAAGATTTCTGCAACATTTAGAGTTAAGGAAGTCCAAGTAAGGTATGTTGGCTAAACTCTTCTCTTAAAATTTAACAACGCAATATCCATGTAGGTCCTCAGTTACTTATTGTGAATAGATTACCCGGATAAGCTGGTGTCAAAAGAAATCCGTGATCAATATAAAATTCAAATGCTCTTCTTATGTAGGTCCTGGTGGTGACTGTGTTGGAAATCATAATCGAAATTGTGAATAGTGGTATACTGGTAACAAAGATTTCCCAACATAAAAATTGGAAATTTATTTAAAATTTATCTTATCTCTAATTTGATATTTGGTAACTATTTGAGGCTTTAACTGATATTATCACTGTCTTTACTTGCATTGCTGCTCATTTCTTTGAGAGAGTGTTTAGTTATATATATTAGAACTATTCAACAGTACTAACGTCCCTTTTGCCGGGGGAGCTGCATCTTTAATGGATGCTGGTGGCTCCACAGTAGGCGACACTAATCAACGATAGCACTACACTCTTTTCCCAGCTGATTTGGTGAGCCCCACTTCACTCGGGGTCATGTATCATTTGTTCATTTTATCACCATGTTTTGAGGTATAGCCGGACCCTTGTTGCCGGCACTANTATCATTGTACTCTTTTGTATCTAATAGAGGCTCCGTAGACGTAACGTGGGTGGAATGTTGGTATGTGGAAAGTCAAATTGGTAATGTTGTAATTGTATCACATATTCCACATCAAACTATGAAAGAGTATGTATTTTGAAACTTATAAATGTTGTAACTACTGATAACGTGTTTTAGTTGTTGTTTACTTGATCCTCCTCACCGCTTAATTAATGAATTGGAGTTTACTATTATTCTTGAATATGTTCGGGTAGAAGGTAATGTACAGGCTTTTTCGGTCAGGTTATCTCAGTTGAGTGCCGGTCGCGCACCTTGAGTTTGGGGTGTGACACTTGCTTGTGTAGTTTCTCGGTCTTCTCTGTATGAGAGCTTTAGAGAACGTCAGTATGATGACCCCTATTTGCTTTCCCTTAAGGACACAATGCATCATGGCGATGCCAAAGCGTTTTCTATTAGAGATGATGGGGTGTTGCGGATGTAGGGCCGGATGTGTGTGCCCAATGTGGATGGTTTTCATGAGTCTATCCTTGAGGAGGCTCACACTTCACGGTATTCCATTCATCCAGGTGTCACCAAGATGTATCAGGATTTGAGTCAGCACTATTGGTGGAGAAGAATGAAGAAACATATTGTAGAGTTTGTGGCTTGGTGTTTGAGTTGTCAGCAGGTTAAGTACGAGCATCAGAGGTCGGGCGATTTGCTTCAAAGACTTGATATTCCAGAGTGGAAGTGGGATCGTATTACCATAGATTTTGTTGTTGCGCTCCCACGGACATTTAAGAAATTTGACGCAGTGTGGGTTATTGTGGATAGACGGACCAAGTGTTCACACTACATTCCGGTTGTGCCTCCCTATTCTTCAGAGCAGCTGGCTCAGATCTATATCCATGAGATTGTTCGTCTCCATGGTGTACCGGTGTACTTTATCTCCAATCGAGGCACGCTCTTCACATTGTATTTTTGGAGAGCTGTGTAGTGTGAGTTAGGCACACAAGTTGAGTTGAGTAGAACATTTGAAACCCCAGACAGACGGGCAGTCCGAGCGCACCATTCTGATCTTGGAGGATATGCTTTTGCTTATGTTCTAGATTTCGGGGGTTCATGGGATCGATTTATACTACTTGTAGAGTTTGCCTACAACAACAGCTACTTGTCGAGTATTTAGATGGCTCCTTAGAAGGCCTTATTGTCACAACCCAAATCGGAGTGCCGCGAAGGGAACCATGTGCCTTAATCAACTGAGTACCAACGTAATGTATCTTTGTTATCACACCATCATGGATAAATAAGACATAAGGGTCGTCATGAGATAACCAGAATAAAACGTAAAGGAATACTCAACATGGGACGATCCATCATGATATAGAAACTTATACATGTGACATAAGGGCCTATAAGGCCGACATGATCATTTGTACACTCAAAACATACGCCAACAATGCCATACAAGTACCCATATACATTACATCTATCTACAAGCCTCTAAGAGAACATAAAAATTATAATGGTCGGGACATGGTCCCACCATACCAATCAATACATGCCTAGAGCATACTAACCAAATAGGCAACTTCGGAGCAAGTGGAGTGCACCAACACCTTCCACTGGGCAGATAGCCTGCTAGGAGGACTGCCAACCTATCTATCGGTACTTATGGGCATGAAATGCAGCATCCCCAAGCAAAAGAGACTTTAGTACTAACAAAGTATTGAGTATGTAAGGCATGAAAAGAAGTATATAAAAGACGTTAAACAAACATTGATTAAAGGTCTCAATTTGTAAGTCTGAATAGCTCAGTATTTATGAAATCTTCATAGTGTTATGTATATGGGTATAAATGCCATATTATGCATAGGTATATGCGTACATAACATCATCAAGCCTCTAAGGGCATCCCATCGTAAACGTATGCCAGTTGATCAGATGGCTGGTGCATATATAACACCGTAACCTTTCCCCATACCATATATACATATAATATACGCGCATATAATGCCATCTGGTCATGAGGTAATGTACATGTATAGATGAATGCAATGCATAATGAAGTAAGTCAATAAGATCTCTCGGAATATCATAAGATAAATATGCATTCGTTTAATATCGTGAAATAAAATTTATCAACTTATGTATTTTCTGAGACCCATGAACAAACGATATAGTAATAGGACACAATAGTAATCAAGAACATAGGCATCCCTATTACTTCTAAGAATAGTCATTTGTGAAAGTTGCATGTTTGCTCGTTTCGTTTGTGTCATATGGATCATGCCAAAAGGAAATAAGAGATAGCCTTAACATGCCTTATCACAGTATGTCCAATAACCACGTTGCAATCGTCTCATCGCTCTTTAATCTACAATAACGATAATAATGCTATCGTTAAGCTATGAAAGATGCGACTATCATACAACGAGCGACAAGCTTATTTATTATTAAAACGGCAGCATCTCCCTTGTTTTCCTTTCTTTCCCCGAGTCCATAAAAACAACAAGATCACATACGACCTTCAATTATATACTTTCAGCACCACAATACACCAAACATCTCAACAACACAACTCACCCTACAAAACAACAAGTGCACAAATGTCACCAACCGAACTACTACTTAACACGACGAGCGGTAAGCTTGGATTGGAACCAAACCCCAACTCTTTTTACCATCTCTCCTATACTTAAAACACCTTCAAACAGTCCAGAATATAAAAACACATATTGGCATGACATTGCAACCTTATATCCATCATAAAAGTAACATCAAGCAACCCAACAACATATTACAACAATATGGACAACTTCTAGGTATTGCGCGGTTGCTTATTCTCCTGTTTAAAACATCATCAACATACTAAAAATATTTACCGGCATACCAACAATACGAACATTATAATCAAGCCATTCCCCATGATTTCCAGCCATATCAAGTCATATACACAACTCCAAAATAGTCCAATAATAGATAACAACTTCTTATACAACTTCAAGTTATATCTTGTAACGTTTCATCAAAATAACTTAACCAACGCATATATAAGCTTAAGCCCAAGAAATAGAGTGTTATACATACCTTAAATAATCAGAAAACACTCGAACCAAAGCTTCCCTTAGCTTACAAGCACCCTTAATGGCATCACAACACCATAGCGACTCTTTTTTTCACTTAGGCTAACTTTTGAGGATAGGTCTATTAGAGAGGTGTTGAGAGATTTTGGGCAATTTCCTTGGTCGAAAATAGCCAAAATGAGGCTTCCAACCCCGTTAAAATGTTCAAGGGTCGTCCACCACCTATATGGGTCCCATTGGGAGCTGCTAGTTCAGTCTCGCAAATATTCGAATATCTCTATACTCTGATGTCGTATTGACAAACGGTTTAATGTGTAAGCACAATAATGTAACATCTTCACCTCAAGATTTTACTAAAAAGTACCACGTATTATATATAACCCACTCATTTACTCTAACATAGAGGTCAATGACATTGCCTTTCCTTCTTGAATCAAGTGCCCTCATAGAGCAATAGAGAGTAGTTTCACACAATAAAATTTAAGAAAACTTAGGAACTCAAGATAGAAAGAATTTGCTCACTCTCAGAAACAACATTCATATGCCACAAAAGATTAACCATAATCTTGCCCGTAGTGTACTACTCTACTAATCAAGTTCCTTCAATGAAGGATCAAGTAGGACTTTAATTGGTTGTAATGTAGGCAGTGGGACAGGTAGGATACATTTAGTATAAGAGTGACTACACCTCCCTAAGCACTTTAATACATGCACTCTAACATTCAAAACCCCACACTTATGTCAAACCAAAAATCCACCTTCACATCAATATACATCAACTCCCAAATTATTTAAGTACAATTATATCAAGAGTTACCACTTATCCATGAATGTTTTTCACAATAATACAACTATTGTTTATTTTTTTTCAATTCAAGTGGCTCTTATGTTTTCAAAACAGTGCACCTTTCTCCTTTTTTCATTAGTTCCACTCAAAAGCCAAACCAACCACCCCACACTTCAACTTTTACAAAGTTGATAACAATTTCAAGTGCTCACAAGAGGTACAAGGTTCAAATAGATGGTCAATTCAAACAAATTAGTAAAGCTTCTAATGTAGTTTCCAAAGAAATAAGATTATAGTCTCAAAGGGGTTAACTAAGATGCATAACAATTAGGTGGGTAAAAGCATATAATTGGCTCAACAAAGAAATACCTATATCACTTCCAAGACTGAACAAAACTAATATTTCGCTTTGCAAACACACGTGGCAAGGTCTAGACATTAAATGCAATGCATATAATAACAAAAAACCTCACACACACATGGAACATAACTCACTCAAGATCTAATTATCAAGATACTTTAGTCAAAACAGATAAATAAAGTTAAGCTCATACCATTTAAGGCACTTGTACAATAGTGAAAAACTGAGCCTAAGCGTGACAACTAAAGCACTCATTATTCGTAAGACATAATAAAGTCAAGAGATATTGCTTTCATTTCAAATCACAGCATNTAAATGCAATGCATATAATAACACAAAACCTCACACACACATGGAACATAACTCACTCAAGATCTAATTATCAAGATACTTTAGTCAAAACAGATAAATAAAGTTAAGCTCATACCATTTAAGGCACTTGTACAATAGTGAAAAACCGAGCCTAAGCGTGACAACTAAAGCACTCATTATTCGTAAGACATAATAAAGTCAAGAGATATTGCTTTCATTTCAAATCACAGCACACGGTTTCCTACTTTTACAAAATAAAAACTAACTACACCCAATTCAAACAAAACCTTTTGAAAAGAATCATGGCACAAAGAAAAACCAAGGGAGAATTGATAAACTACCTACCAAAAGATTTTTTTTGTCCTTTTCTTTCGACTATAATCCCTCAAGAAACCTGTCGAATGATATCCATCATCGGGAAAAATTAAAAATTTAAAATGTTTTATTTTTTTTCAATTTGTTTCTACTACTCAAACTAACAAAAGCAAAAACAATCAAACTAACTAAAGCAAAAACTAAGACTAATATACATACAACATACAAATATCCCACTCCCCACACTTTAAGTCATGGCATGTCCCCATGGCACACAATTTAAAAAGCATAAGGTAGAAAACACTTCCCTAAATATCTAGTCGGGGTCTGAATTAAAGTCGGGATCCATTCCACGCCCCCGAACTAGTGCATACATCCATACAGACAACGTTTTTTCAGCCTTCTTGGGGTACACCCCACACTTATCCTTTTCACTCAATGCAACCTTCTCTTTCACACCCTTCACCTTCCACTCAACACTTGTAGCTAACTTTTCCTCTTTCACCTCCTTTCCTACATCCATCTTGAACGTTACAATCTCTCCCCCCACTATAAGCATGAGCTTTTTCTCATGTATATCTAATATTGCTCTACTTGTTGCTAATAATGGTCTTTCTAGGATGAGGGGTATCTCCTTATTCTCCTCCATCTTCACCACTATAAAGTCTACTGGAAATA